>PJEM01013585.1:0-40085 GCA_004023845.1 Helogale parvula | reverse complement strand
GGTCTGAGCTGTCAGCACAGAGCCTGATGCGGGGCTTGAACTCACAAATGGTGACTTGAACTGAAGTCTAACACTTAATCAACGGAGCCACCCAGGCGCCTCCCCCTTTGACTCTAATGGCACCCCGAAGTTTTCAGCTCTTCCCCACCATAGAAATCAGCCACTTCTCCTTATGTTCTTTCTCCTGGTTTTTCTCCTCCGCGACAGCCAAACTTTGTCAGTGAACTCAGTTCCCACTCATCACTCAGCCTCCTGCAGTGTGGCTTCCCCGTGCCAGCCAAGCGGAAGGGCTTCCAGTGACGTCACCAGCCAGCACCATTGGGTTACTAAGGCCAGTGTTTTCACTTCTTTATGTGACTCGAAGTCCCAGCAGCCGTTGGTTGTGTTGACGGCATTCTCTGGCAGGAACGTTCTTTTCCTCGGCATAGGATACGGCACTGAGCTCTGCTGAAGTTAATCCTCTCCTCTCTGGTGGTGTTTTCCCAGGCCCCTTTGTTGGCTCCCTCTTTCCTGTACGTCCCTTAAATGACGGTTTCTTCTGGTGCTTGAGATTATTCTTCATTCTCACTGTAACCTTCCTTACTAGACAGCGTTACTTTCTCTCATGATTTCAAGCATTTACATACACTGCAGATTCCCAAATCTGCATCCAGCCCTGCCCTTACTCATGAAGTTCAGGTCTGGGTGTCTCCATTACCTTTTGGACACCAAGCTAGAAGATCACACGGGTTCCTCAACTCATCACATCTAAAGTTGAATTCACTGTTTTTCTCTACCCCCTCCTTTCCCTCCCCTATTTCACGACCATTCTGGCAGCTGTCGACTCCCAATATCATTCATTTCCTGTTTTTGTCCTAAATATCTCTAGATTCTGTCCACTTCTCTCCATTTCAATGGTCACTGCCTTCATCCAGTATTTCTCCTGCCCCCTGCCTGGTGCCCTTGTCTCTATCCTCGGTCACCTCTAATTTATGCAGCCAGAGTACATGTTTAAAAATGCAAATTAGGGGCACCTGCACGGCTCAGTCAGTTAAGCATCCGGCTTCGGCTCAGGTCGTGATCTCACGGTTCATGGGTTCGAGCCCCACGTCGGGCTCTGTGCTGACAGCTAGCTCAGAGCCTGGAGCCTGCTTCAGATTCTGTGTCTCCCTCTCTCTCTGACCCTCCCCGATCATGCTGTCTCTCTCTGTCTCTGAAAAATAAAACAAACAAAAAAAAGAGCAAATTAAATCATGCCACTCTCTGCTTCAAACCCTCAAAGGCTTCCTCTGCTCTGAGGCTATACGCAAACTTCTTAAGTGGTACACCAGGCCACGGGAGATCTCAGGTCCCTCTCCAGGGTCAATTCTACCCACTCTTTCCTTTGTGCTTTATGTTGTGCCCATGCTAGACTTGTTTCAGCTCATGAAGATACCCTGATCTTTCTCACACCCTGTTCTCTGTTTGAACCTGTCCTCACCCGGGCCCTGTTCATTTGGCTGACAAAGGCTTATTTGGGAACATGTTCCCCAGGGTAGGAGTGAAGGGCTGGGGGAGTGGGACAGAAAGAAAACTAATGTAGGGCCGTCTACTGATTTGACCCCCACTGGGAGCAAATGGTGCCCAATCCTCCGGGACTTTTGGAGGAACCTTATGGCATACGTTTGCCTAGAAAATGAGAGAGGAAACATTTATTCATCTACTTCTTCCCTTCCTTTCTCCTTCACTGGCAGAAAGTGGTCCCACGCACCCCTCTCCATGTCCAGACAAAGCTTATGTGTGTTTCAATGTCAAGATGATTCCCATGGATGTCGCACGAGTAATTGTCAGAGAAACCACAAGGCAGGAAGGGGGAAGCACTAACAGATTAGACCCAGGCTGTGAGGGGTGAAGTCTGCACAGAACTGGCTGTTTTAGCAGTGGCTGGAGTGAGAGGTGGGCTCAGGAGATGGGAAGGGAAGCAAGAGCGTGTTCATTCATGGTCCACCTGCTGGTCCACCACATGTCGTGTTCTTCTGTTCCTGTCTTCTCACCTGCTGCTCCCACCTCCGAGCACTTCACCACTTTTTGTCTATCTGCCAACTTGTTTATTTTTTTTTTTTAAGGAAATACAATAGAGTGCAGTGGTTCTCAAGCTTTAGTGTGCCTCAGAATCACCTGCAGGGTTTGTTAAAACAAATATCTTGGAGCTCTTTCCCACAATTTCTGATTCAAAAGGTCTAGGGTGGAACCTAAAAAATTTTGCATTTCTAATATATTTTCAGATGCTGCTGATGCTACTGGTCTGAGGACCACACTTTGAGAACCACAGGTCTAATGGTTAAAATACAGTCTGAGGTGGGACTGTGTGGCTTTGAATTCTGGCTTCATTGTCTACTGGGCATATAATCCTGGGAAGTTACCTTTAAACTTATGAGCCTCAGTTTCATCATCTGAAAAATGGGGATAACAACAATGCTTAACTTCGCACAGTTGCCAGGAGTAAATGAGTCAGTATCTGCAATGCGTTTAGAGGAGGGCTGTTCACTGCTAGTCTCACTTTCATAACATCTCCCTTACCTCCCCAGGCACAGCTGTTGCTCTTTGTCTGGGTTCACGTAACGGCTTCTCTGCCAGCATGCCACATTGTGTTAGAAAGTGCTGGTCCTACCTGTCTAAAGAGCCTGGTAATGGTTAGAAGGCAGAAACTACATTTGTTCATCTTTTTGCTTTCAGATCATCAGTGATTTGCACATAATGAAGTGCTTAATAAGTGTATATTGAACAAATAAATACTATTATTCACAAATATTTATTGGTCTCTGTGATGGTTAATCTTGTATGTCGACCGGACTAAGGGATACCTGGAGAGCTGATGCTCTGTGACCTATGGACGCATCTGTGGGGTGTTTCAAATCTGTGGACTGAGTAAAAGAAGATCATCCTCACCATCCTCCATCTGCTGAGGGCCTGAGTAGAACAAAAAAGCAAAATAAGGGTGAATGTGCTTTCTCTGGGTTGGGACATCCATCTTCCCCTGCCCTCAGACCTCGGTGCTCCTGGGTGTCAGGTCTTCAGACTCAGGCTGGGATGTACACTGGGTCCTGCTGGTTCTCGAACTTTCAGGTTTGGACTGGGAGTCCCCCCATCCCCCCTCTGCTGGGCCTCCAGGTGGCAGAACGCACATCCTGGGGCTTAGCCTCCATAATTGCTTGGCCAGTCCCTTATAATGTATCTTATTCTGCACATCTCTATACACTATTGTTCTGAGTTTCTGGAGAATTCTAATACGGTCTCCATTTAGTACTTGCAAAAGCTCCCTTGGATGCTCTGAGTTATTCAAAGACATTAAAGGCAATGTCACCAATTTAAGACTTCCTTTCACCTTCAGTACTTCTCAGACCAGTTGTGTCTACTTTCATATTCTTCATTTACTCTTCAGTCTCCTCAGATCTTACTTCCGTCTCTACCACTCCACTAAAAATTCCTGGGCCAAGGTCCACGACAACCTTCATCCTGCTGAATGAAGGGCAGGCCGCAGGGTGTAGGTCAGCTGCATTTGATTCCATTACCCGTTCCTTGAAATGCTCTCCTCTCCTGGCTTCCCTGACCCTGCACTCCCGATTTTTCTCCTGCTTAATTTCTTGGTTGATCCCTCTTCCTCTTCATCTTGTACTAGGTACCTAGTCTCTAAATGACTCAGTAGCCCAGGGCTTGCTGCTGGCCACTCTTTTCTTCTCCATCTACAGTCTGTCCCCAGGTATCTCATTTACTCTCAAGGTTTGAAATGCCACCTGTTTGCTGATTACATTAGAATAGATATTGCCGGCCTAGTTTGGTCACTTGAGCTATGACCTTGAAAATGTCACTGCTAACACCTCCACTTGGATGAGTAATAGGCATCTCTTACAGTAGAGCCCTGCAGCCTTGCAGGCCATACCCACCCCCATCCCCAT
Source organism: Helogale parvula (assembly GCA_004023845.1). Taxonomy (NCBI): domain Eukaryota; kingdom Metazoa; phylum Chordata; class Mammalia; order Carnivora; family Herpestidae; genus Helogale; species Helogale parvula. The sequence continues at coordinate 36,171 of PJEM01013585.1, read as the reverse complement.
CCTGCTCTGCCCAGCGCCCTGCTCTGCTCAGTCTCAGTAAATGCTCAACCTCCAAATTTAGGGACAAGTCCTGAGTTCTAATTTTTTCCCACCATTCTCATTGAACCCTAAACATATTTTTTGAAAACACTGTCCAATTCCGCTGTTACAAGTTTTGTCTGAGCCACTCTCATCTGGCACCTGTCCACCTGTGACAGCTTCAGTCTGGGTCCTGCTAGCTCAAACCCCACCCATTTGCCACTTGGGAACTGGAAAGGGATTAAAAATATATAAATCAGGGGCACCTGGATGGCTCAGTTGGTTAAGTGTCCAACTTTCGATTTAGGATCAGGTTGTGATCTCATGGGTTTGTGAGCTCAAGACCCACATGGGGCTCTATACTGACAATGTGCTCGGGATTCTCTCTCCTTTTCTCTCTGCTTCTCCCTTGCTCCCTCTTAAAATAAACAAACAAATAAATAAAAACTAAAAAAATAAATTAGCTTATACCATTTCTATACTTAAGCGCAAATATATATATATATATATATATACATATATATATATATATATATATTTGGGACTAAGTGTATAATCCAAATACATATACCGCCTCTCTATACGGCTTGCCTGACGGGGCCTCTCCTCTCAAGGACCTGGTCTCATATCCACTCCCCTCCACCGCCAGGCTCCAGGAACAGGGACCCTTCTGCTTCTCAGTCAGTCAACCCCTTTGCCGCAGAGGGTCCTTGTACTTACCCTTTCCTCTGCCTGGAATACTTTCTTTAGCTCTTTGGAAGTCGAATTCATTCTCATTCTTTAGATCTCAGGTCAAAAATCCCCTGCTCAGAAAATTTTTTCTTAACCACCTGATATAAGCTAAACTCTCGGTTCTTACATAATTGTGTTGATTTCCTTTTCAGCACTTACCACATCCACCCTTATATTATTTATTTGTTGATGTGTTTATTGTCTAGTTCTCTCACTACAGAGTAAGTCCTATCAGGGCAGGATTTTTTTTTTTTTTCCTTATTCATCACCGTATTCCCAGGGCTTAGTGTAGTTTCTGGGATGTAGCAGGCATCTCACAAATATGAGATGAGTTTCACATTTGTTTCATACATCACTTTTTGAAGACCTATTGTTCCCGGAAGGATGTTGTGAGTAGATAAGAAAGTGTGATATGAGATCCTGTTACTGCTGCCATCTTTGTGTTTAGTCATATCAGGGTTGAATTTTTTAGAATGTAAATACTAGACTGTAAGACCCTTCCATGGGTATATACACAGTGGTGGGCTAAATTCTTAATAAATGTTCTTTCAAGATGATAATAATGCTTTGTAGTTGGCTATTTTGGGTAGCTGTTGATACAAAATGGCTAATTAAACTTTTGAGAGAATTTGTAAGTAAGCATTAGGGCTATTTATATCATTAACTTAGGGATTGGATTTACTCTAGAAACATTTCATAATTTGTTTCCAGTGGTTGCGCTAGTCTAACTTGAGGAAGATTTGTGATTGATAGCCAGTGGATCGATCATAAAGAATTTTTTTTTGACAACTGGTTTTGTGTTCGCGTCCCACAAACAAAGCTCTTAAATATACTGTCAAGCCAGAATTAGGTATTTAGATTTCTCTTTTTAAAAAATATTTTATTAAAAAATGTTTAATTTTTAAATGTTTTTTATTTATTCTTGAGAGACAGAGAGAGACAGTGTGAGCAGGGGAGGGTCACAGAGAGAGGGAGACACAGAATCCAAAGACAGGCTCCAGGCTCTGAGTTAGCTGTCAGCACAGAGCCCGACATGGGGCTCGGACCCACGAACCACGAGATCATGACCTGAGCTGAAGCCAGATGCTTAACCAACTGAGCCACCCAGGTGCCCCTAAAAATATTTTATTTTTAAGTAGTTTCTACACTGAACATGGGGCTCAAACTCACAACGCTAAGATCAAGGGTTGCATATTATACCGACTGAGCCAGCCAGGTGTCCCAAGATTCCTAATAGGAATTTTTTAGAAATGGTAATTTTATGAATTAATTTTATATTCTTAAAGGAAAACAGTGAGAAATGAAAAGCAAAGGCAGTGTGGCAGGTAACTTCTGGCAGAGTTTGTAATGACCCCACCTCCTGGCATGCCTGTCCTTGTGGGCAGTCCTCTTCGGTGTGAGCCGCGCTTGGTGATTTGCTTAAAGTGAGTGGAATATGGCAACGGTTAGTACCGCCACTTCCAAAGTCAGGTTGTAAAAGACTAGCTTCTGTCTGGTTTGCACTCCCGTTGGTTCCTCTCCTGGGCTCGCCTTGACGAAATAAGCTGGAAAGGCCCATGCGGGAAGGACCTGAGCAGACGCTAGCTAATCACCACTATGGAGTTGAGACCCTCAGTCCCGTAGTTCTGGATGAACTGAGTCTTGCCAATAACCATCTCAGTGAACTTGGAAGCAAATCCTCCCCCCAGGTAAGCCTTCAGATGAGACTATAGCCTTAGACAACACCTTGATTGAAATCTTGTGAGAAACTCCGACACAGAGTTCCTAGTTAAACTGAGCCTGGGTGAGAAAATAAGCACACGTGGTTTAAAGCCACTAAGTTTTGGCATAATTTGATACAAACCAATACATAACAAGTATAGTGAACTTTTATAACAATGTAAGGGGGACTGGGGAAAATATTAATTGGAAGCCTATTTTGTGCTACATCTTTATCTGCATTATCTCATTATTATTCAGATCAACCCCACCATTCACTTTTGACTGGCAGGGTCCCGGACTTTAACAGAATTAGCATAAACAGCTATTGCACCCAGGAATTTCCACCTGAGCTTTGTGCCAGTTATGCATTTATTGCCTCAGTTTCAAATTCATCTTTCAATACCTACTCTGCAATAATGGACAGGCTACCTTTAAACATTTTTTCATTACAGTGAGCAGGATATTAAGCTTTCTCATAGAGGGCACCTGGAAGGATGCTGCAGGAGGAAAGGTTTTTCATGTTGGTTCTGTGGTTGCCCTATCAGCTGTGTGGGTGTGAGGACCTCAGTGGTGCTCTGCCCCACCCACGAGTCCAGAGCGTAGGGTCCTTCGGTGATCTTGCAGCCCTGGTGTGGACTGACGATCACAGATCTTGCACCCTCTACATCCCTGTTCACCCTGGTACCCTAATTCTCTCTACTTGGCTCAGGTTTTCCACTATAGCTCTCCCACTGCAGACATTGAGTTGCCCAGACTCTTTGCCTACACTGGTGCCCCTACATTGGGTTCCCCAGACTCCTTGCCTACACTGGTGCCCCAACATCCTCTGCACACCTGGGTACCTGCCCATCAGCCATGGTTTGTCTGCACACAGAGGGCTGCCTTTTGCCTGCCATGTGACTGGGGACCAACAACCTTCCCTGCCATCCAGGGGGCTGAAGCTATGCCTCTTCCACTGAGATTGGAACCCCAGCCATGCAAAGGGGACTGCCTCTTGTTTCTGTTCCCCTGAAGACTCTCCCTTAGCCCTAGGGTACCATATAGAGCCTTCTTACATATTAAAATAACTTTTAAGCCACAGTGTGGTATTTCTTTATATTAATTTTTCTCTGTTTAAATTACTGTAGATTTTCTTTCCTGACTAAACCCAGAGTGACCAAATATTTATTTTTGGGAGAACAAAGATCAGGGAGGGGCAGAGAGAGGAGGACTGAGGATCCAAAGCAGGCTCTGCACTAACAGGCTGACAGCAGCAAGCCCGATGTGGGGCTTGAACTGAAGAGCTGCGAAACCATGACCTGAGCTGAAGTCAGATACTCAACCAACTGAGCCATCCAGGTGCCCTTGTTCTGTAGTGTCTTAATCAGCACATTGTGGCCCTCTTTCCAGTGGTTCAGAGAAGCAGCAGAGGCAGATAATCAGGTGATCTGAGACCTAAGATCCTATGGCCAACTGCCTGCAAAAACTCAGGCAGGACATACACTTCTTCAGCACTCCTGTCTGGAGAAGTCATTTTGTCCTTGCTGTTGTGCTCACCATAGGAACTTACACTGTGACTAAGACACCATCCCTATTTGCCTTCAAGGAACTCAGGGTCCAGAAGGTAAGGGGAAGGATAGATAGTGCAGTGCAGAGCCTGACGCGGGGTTCAAACTCATGAACCACAAGATCATGATCTGAGCCAAAATCAAGAGTCAGACACTTGACTATCTGAACCACCCAGGTGTCCCTCTATAATTATTATATGTACAAAGAAACCCTAGAGGAGAAGGAAGCCAGTGTCTGTTCCCAGAAAAAGAAGGGGAGGCTTCACAGAGAGATGGTATTTGGAGTCCCGACAGTTGAGTAAGTTGGGGAAGCAGACAGGGCAGGGTGGACCAAAGTGCAGAGGTGAGATAAGGAGATAATAATACTATCAACAGTTAATAAATTTACAGAGAATTTACTATTCAATACTCACTAAGCTAAGAACTTTATGTGGACTGTAAACCTCATTAATCAATTCTAATGAAGTAACCATCATATAAAGCCTCAGAGTTTGGCAAGAAAGTTCCCAGTATTGTGGAATCTCAATAAAAATATGTTGAAAGACTGAAAGTTGAACTGTCCCTATTTTGAAAGTGAGGAAACAGAGACACAGGCACGTTAAGCAACTGGTCCTTTGCCCCGGCTGCCCTGCGCTGAGCTGTGTATCATACCGGCGACATGGGTGACAGCGGAGGGCATGAGATGAGGTTGAAAGAGGTAGACGAGGGCTGCATCACGAAGGACCCCAGGTCACCTCTTTGGGCCCAGTTTCCTCAGCTGTAGAGTTAAAGTGCTGGTCTAGAGACCTGTAGCTCACAGAGTCTGGGAGTGCTTCAACCCACAATGTTCTCAGGGATAAGATTCTGAAGCTGTATTTTGTGACTCATTAGCCTTTAATATTCTTTTTCCCATGAGGTTTTCTGCGCTTCGGAGAAGATATGTATGCTTCCAAAGAGAGGATATGGGTTTGGGTCATGACTGATTTCCTGGGTCCCTTGTTGTGAGTCCCGGGAGTCTGGAATATTGACGGTGGCTGGGTGGGGGTGGGTGTGACTGACTGGGGCAGATGGCGTGTGTGTCCTCCCCTTAGATGAGTGTCCAGGGAGAGAGCTGAAGGGATGTGCAGCTGTGCCTTCTGATCCATCCCCTGGACGTTGAGTTAACAACACCCATGGCCCAGTAGGAAGATAGGCACACCTTGAAGATACTGCGTACTTGGTTCCAAACCACCACAATAAAGTGAATATCACAATAAATGCATTTTTTGGTTTCCTAAAGCACATAAAAGTTATGTCTACACTATCCTGTAGTCTATTAAATGTGCAATAGTATTATTTCTAAAAAAAATTATATACATACCTGAATTAAAAACTACTTTATTGCTGGAAGATACTAACCATCTTCTGATCTTTCAGTGAGTCATAATCACTGATCACAGATCATCATAACAAATAGAATAATACTAGAAAAGTTTGAAATACGCTAGAATTACCAGAATGTGCCATAGAGACCTAAACTGAGCAAATGCTGTTGAAAAAATGGTGCCAATAGATTTGCTCAACACAGGGTTGTCACAAACCTTCAAGTTTTAAAACACGAAATACGTGCAATGTGCAACCAAAGGCGGTATGCCTGCAGTATGTCAGTGAAGCTACGTGGCTGTGGATATGGCGAGTTCTCCGTGTTAGCCTGTCTCCTGGACAGGAGGGACTTAAACAGAGAGCCATGGCCATGGTGCAGAAAAAGCCCAGGCAGCTACGTTAGCCATGACTGTGGATCCATGCTCTGACACTTACTAGCGTTTGACCTTGGCCATATTCACTGTACCTCTCCAAGCCTCTGTCTTCTCATCTGAAGTGGTCAAATAAATACCTATTTCATAAAATTGCAATTATACTTAAATGAGATATGATGTAAAGATATGAGCCTTCTTATAGAATAGGGGCTCAACCAAGAAGAGCTAGGATTACTACTAATCGAGGTATTTCAGGGTCAGTCCTCTATCCTTGCTAAAGCGGAGAGAAGATGAGGGAGGCAGTTTGAAGGAATGACTAGAGGAGGGTTGAATATAACATTTTAATGGATATAGATTATTTGAATGATACTAACCTCAATTCAAGTTTTATATTAATTTTACTCTGCAGACTCGATGTCTGTATTAAAACCTCTTTCTCTGGCATTTGTATTCCCCGTCCATTGTTCTCTAAAACTATAATATCGTCATCACTCTTAATTCCTTGGTGACACCTTGTGCTAGCCCATAGCCTCAAAGTATGTCTGTTGTAATTACTTTCCTAAGATATTTGGTGACAAGTTTGATCTCATTATAAATTGCTGAATGCTTGCTGAAACCGATTCTATTGACCTTGATCTTTTGAGAAATTGATATCCTTCTTTGTTTTCTGCTTGACTTCATGGTGTTCTAACAATTACTGAGATTTATTAAGGTGTTTCAGAAATTGTTTCTTCTATGTTGAGAATGTATTCTCTAGTGTTTTGTAACTGAGAAGACATGGCAGCCTTTGTTTTGCAAGAGCAAGCTTTTCTTGGAATTGGACAGTTTTGCTTTTAGGAGAAGCCTCCCACCAACAGATGATCTGGTAGCACACATCAGCTTAATAGGTCTGCACGCAGCCAGGTCCAATTTCTGAGCCATGTACATGACATTCAGTATTGGCAATAGGTTGTTCCTGTTTTTAAAAGGGGAAGAAGTGGAAAGGATAGGAAAAAGAAAAGAAAAATTAAAAAAACTAGAAATACTCTCACCTTTTGGATTGAAGTTAAAAGTCTGATATTGTTGAAACCTGTCCAGATTACTAGCAAATGACGTCTGTCGTCGATGTGATGTAATTGCATGGTCATGATTGCCAGTGACAATTTCTTTTGTTTCTGTCTCTTCCTCTCCCTCTCTCCTCCTCATTCCCTCCACTCTTCTGTTTTCCTCCTGTCCTTTCTCTCTCTTTAAGCTTATAAATTAAATTTTCTTCTCTATATGTATGCATGCATACACAAATGCTTAAATGAAGTATAAGTGGGTATTTTTTGGAGTTTAAGATACTTTATTTTTTTAACAGTTTATTGTGAAATTGGTTTCCATACAACACCCAGAGCTCTTCCCCACAAGTGCCCCCCTCCATCACCACCACCTCTTTTCCCCCCTCCCCTCCCCCTTCAACCCCCTTCAGTATTCAATAGTCTCTCATGTTTTGCGTTCCTCTCTCTCCCCAACTCTCCTTCCCCCTTCCCCTCCATATGTTTGCACTCATAGGTCTAACAGAAGTATAAGTGTTTAAAGCTATCATTTTTTTCTCTTCTTTGTTTGCCTTTTTTTCCTCTCCTTTCCTCCTCTTCAAATCCGGAAGAATTTACCCCTTACAGATGTGTTTTACTTCATGCTCTGTAGTTATAAGCAAACTATATATAGAGATGGACACAACCATATATGCAGAAGTTTACAAACAGAAGGTGGCTTTCCGGTTGTTTTTAAAAATGGCATATTACGCATTATGTTATTCCTACTATTCTGCTCTTTTGAAGTCGGCTGCCTGCCTCTCCCTTCCTCCCTTCCCCTTCCTTCCTTCTCTCCTTCTTCCCTCTATCCTTCCATCTTTCTTTCCTTCCTTCCTTCCTTCCTTCCTCATTCTTTATTTCTTTCTTTCAGCATTTGGATTTTCTCACTTGGTTAATACATTTCTTCTATACCTAGATCATTTATGCAGTCTCTTACATTTTCTTCTAACATTTTTATTTATTTTATTTTATTTTACTTATTTATCCAGTTAACTTTTGTCTATACCTGGAGTTTGTTTTGTGTGTGGTATAAATAGAGGCCCACCTAGCTTTATTTCCACCTTATGGAGCCCTGGCGATACCATTATGCTTTTTAAAGTAGTCACTTCTTTACTCATGAAATTAATGTGCCCTTTGTCACATGTACATTAGAATCTATTACTGAGTTGTCAATTTTATTTCACTGATTTATCATTTTTAATCTATTTTCATGCCAATACCATACTTATTTTTATTATAGTGGCTTTATAGTATATCTCCCATTGTCATTAAATTTTAAAATATTTTTCTCAGCTATTCTGGATATTTATTCTTCCACATCTAATTAAAGATAATCCTATTGAAATAAAAGATTCTTTTGGAATGTTAATTAGAATTCCATTGATTTACATTATTCCTTCTGGGAGAATTGACATTTTTTTTATTGTTTCCTCATCCAAAGATGGTGCATTTTTGTACGTGTTCCTATTTTGTTTTATGTCTTTCAATAACACTTGCACTGTTCTTCATGTCTGTGTTGTGCTTGTATTAGGACTGTTTTACAGTTTTTGTCACTTCTGTGAATGGAATATTTTCCATTTGCATCTGTGAGTGCTATTACTACTGCAGAGAGAAGCGATTTATTTCAGAGTATTTACCTTGTGCTCAGCAGATGGATGGTTTCAGTGACTATATTGATCATACTTACCATTTGTTCAACAATTATTTATTGGGCGCTCTTTCAGCACTGGGATGTAGCAGTTGACAAAACAGGCAAAATCTCTCCCCTAATGGAACTGACATTCTCACGCTTACAGTGAGAAAAGGGGGGAAATTCGGTCCTCATCACTAGAGCGAGCAGCGTGGTAGTCTGAAGGAACAAACGACGTGTTTACATGACCTCGTGGTGTCCTGCGGGGTGTGGCAAAGTGACGGTCAGCCGAGACAGCGATGCCTCTTCGCAGTCAGGGGCTTCCACGATCCCTCTGCCCTCAAATCCCTCGATTTCCCTACATCTCTTCTTGTCTGCATCTCATGCTTTCGCGCTTATGTGCTCCGAGACAGATCTCTTAATTTATGAAGATGGAGTGCATCAAAAATCTGTGTTGCCGTTTGGAACTTAAGAAAAGGGATAATAGGCAACAGTACTGTCATTTGACTAAGCCTTTCCAGAAACTTATTAGTTACTCTGTCACCTTCAGCTTCTTTATCCACATATCTACAGACCTTTCCTGGATTTTCATCACAAAACAGTGTTGAGCGCTTTGTTAGGTTGTAACTAGATTATCATCGCTCTGATCCTCCTGTGTACGCATTCAGTTAGGTCAAAAGACACGATGTGGTCTGATGTCGTTCAGGATCTTACAGATGTGCACTGATAACTTGCTACATATACTCCTTGCGGAGATAGACAAAATTAATTTCTTTGTTGTGTTTTCAAATACCTTCTGAGATACCGACATACAATCATTTTAGTGATTAACAATTGACTCTGTCTCTTCCGGAATTTGACTCACACCATTCCTATAGCTCTGGAATAATTCCTTTGATGACTATAATAAATCAAAGATATCTTTTCCAATAATTTGCTGGCTCATAGTGCTGATAAGATTGTTAATCTTTATTATTGCCTGTCTAGACTCCTGCATCTAGGGGTTGATCATGACAAACTTGAATTGTACATTAATCCCTCTCTGGTTTGTTTTCAAGCTTATTAACTGAAATTTATAAACCAATTTCTGTTTATGTGCTCCTAGAACAAGACATTACACTGGACTGTTTCAGAGGCTCCGTGTACATGGTAATTGGTGACCAATAAAAGGTTCTATAAGTAATTTAGCTATTAAGGCTTTGTTTGGGGAGGGCTTGCTGTGAGTGAGAGGCGCTCAGAGATTAGACTCATGTCAGTGCACTCTGATTTCCACCTTCTCCATGTTGCAGAGAACCACGTACACTCTGCGTTCAATTCAATCGCTAAGTATTTCTCTTATTACTGTTGGGATCTCCTAGCTAGACATTATGTTTCTTGAAAATAGGGATTATGTCTTATCTATTTTTTAAAAAGTTTAAAAAAACTATTTATTTTTGAGAGTGAGAGAGAGTGTAAGCAGGGGAGGGGCAGAGAGAGATAGAGAATCCCAAAGGGGCTCTGTGCTGTCAGCAAAAAGCCCAACGCAGGGCTCGATGTCATCAATGGAGAGATCATGACCTGAGTCAAAATCAAGAGTTGGACGCTCAACCGACCGAACCACCCAGGTGACCGTGTTTGTCCATTTTTGACTAATCTTTATCGCCTAGTACAGTGACCCATGCACGAACCCATCTGACACTTAGTGAGTGTTACTGACTCGCAGGTCAGGGGAGCTAAGTCTGGCCAGGCCGTTCTGAGTGGGGTCATGTGGTCACTGGAGCATGCCACGTCAAGAAGAGGAAACCTCTCTTGCTGTTTTTCTGTCACAAACATACGAATACAGACATGAGCACTTAAGGCCAAACATCTGAGTCAGATCCGTGGGGAGCCCAGAGTATACGGAGCAACTCTCGGTGAGTCACTGTTAGCACCTGGGGAGCAAAGTACCTCTTTTAGGTCCTAGCAAGGGCGGGCAACTGGCTGTCCTGATGATGCCCCCTTCCGTTTTGGAACGCCCGGACATGTGGACAATGATCAGGGTCGGAATTTCCCTCTTCACTGGTCACTGGGAGGAATATCCTTGGGCCGAGAACTTGGCCCTTTACGGAAGTCATTTCAAGGTGTAGGTCAATTCAGTGGACGTTTTTCACCTTCCCCATTTTTAGGGTGAATTCCTTATGTTCTTGGCTATTTTGAAAATGCCAAAAAATATTTTACTTTTCAAGGGACAAAACTCATAGTATACGGAGTAGTTGCAAAGAAACTCTTCCTAAATATTTCCATGGGAAGGATAGAAAGTGAGTGACTGATTTGCACTTCTGGTAAAAGCTGACTAAAAATTCAGCCTTACATTCCAAACAAGAACTGTACATTCTCCTTGAGTGTATTATATGTTGCTATTTAGGACAGAAATGATAGTAATTTCTACCATTAAACATATGCTTACTATGTATCCGATACTTTATGTACATCCACGGTTAACCCTCAGAACAAATCTGAGAGGTAAGTATAATTATCCCCATTTTCCAGATGTGGAAATAAGGTATAGAGCATACAGAGCAGCTGTGTCATTTACTAAAATTCACTTAGCTAATAAGTAGCAGTACCTTGTGTGGCCTGGATCAATGGCAATAGAACTGAAAAACCCATGGACTGTTCAACTCTATATACGCTAAGCATATATCATGAGTGGGTTTAGCAAAGACTATTCCTTATTGTTTTGGGGTTGGACTCACAGGCACAGACCTTGCTCTGTACAGTAATTAATAAACATGTTCAAGTGAAGAATTTCTTTACGGGGGTTATTAATACAAATGTGCATTTCTAATTCTCTATGTGCATTTAATTTATGGCAATACATTTAAATTTGCAGCAAAATACACATATTGGTAGAGTTCAAATTATTTGGCTATATAGATTGAATTTAAAAAATATAGAGAACCACGTTTGGCCACCAGATGGCAGCAGTGGAGGATTTTGAAAGCCTTGCAAATAAAATCTTTCCAGAGACTATATACTTAAATTTTATTAAGTCAGCTTGTACCTTATTGAAATATACCTTTACATTATCTGGGAAGAAATGGATAGTTCATTTTGGCATAAGGAAAATGAGCTTAAACTCTAAATTATTGTAAGCCTAGATTAATGAGATTTTAATATATAGATATGTTTACAATAATTAACAGGATAAATTCTAAGGAATCGAGTACATTAATTACAGAATGTAAATGTGTAGTGTCAACTATAGATGTTTTTTATCTTGAAGTAGAACAGACAAAGACTGTTATTTAGTTGCATTCTGTCAGCAGTAGCTTTGAGGGCTGCAGAGTAGTAATGCTACATTCTAATAACAGTATGATTTAGACGGTTCTCTCTCAGTCTGAACTAGTGTCTATTTTGTTACAGATTTCACCCCCAAATTCAAACACCTTAATAGTACAAGTAGTGATAATAGTGGTAATAATAATAGATCACAGTAAAGGAGTTTGAATAATGGACCAAGCATTTTCCTATATTCCATCTCATTTTGTGATTAATAGCCGGTAGACTGATTTACATATAAATTCAGAATGATATCACAATATTAGTTCAGGGAATACTTTCCTAACTCTTTCTTACTCTCCTATATGATAATTTGGCAAAAATGCCGTTGCATTCAATTAAGAAGTTGCTGATTTATGAAGGACAGCATTTTATTATTACCAACCCTGACAGGACAGCCTACGAGATGATGGATTGGGAGCATTGTCTCATGGGGGCCCTTGAATCACAGAACTGCTCAGCGAGGAGCCAGGATGGGCCCTCACCCAAGACCCACAGGCCTGTGTCTCACCCTAGAGTCACCACATGCCTATTTCCCTGCCTTTTAAACAAGGGCGTTGGGCTAATAAACTTCCTTTATTTCCAAAAAGCCATGACCTTGCAGTATGACCCTCCGGACAAACAAACAGCTCAGTTTGAAAAACATGTAGGAAAATAGGTGCATAATTTCACTGAAGACCACGTTTGTCCCAAACTCTTAGAAGACTAATTCCTGAGGGGATCCCTTTGGTAGGAGGTAACATGTCCCTCAAGTGTACCCGTTAGTAAGGTTTTGTAAAATGACAGACAGCATTCTTGGATTATATTTAATTTAAAATTACAATTAAAAAAAATTAAAAATCACTTAGCGCCACGTCTAGTGTCAAACCCAGGACTTAACAGGTTTCCAACGCATCTGAGAATTCATTAGTGTTCTTTTTCCTTTGTTCTTTGACTTCTCTTGACTTCACGCTCAGTGTACTGATTCTCTCTCAGCCGTGCAAGAAGATCTAAAACTATCTGTCTACAATACTTAGTTTTAATGCAGAACAATTCCTCTCCCCAGGCTTATGTTAATTATACTGTCGGGTGCAGCGGTAGAGTTAGCTCAGTTAAGAAGAAAGAAAGAAAGAAAACGCTATGGATAACTTGAGGCAAAGTTCTGAGGTTGAGAACACAGCAGAAGCACTCGGCGGGCTGGGAATTAGATTTCCATATGACCCTCTGTAGGGATATGTAGACGTGCAGTGGTCGGTGATTTAGTGAGTTAAGGGTAATAATTCTTTATTTGCTTGGCTCCATATCTGAGGCTCTTCAACTGCTTTCCATCTTCGAAAATGTCCCTGTTTGTCCTGAGAGAATAGACAGGGCTCCTGCATACTGTGTCCTCGGGTAACCAGCAGTCCTTCTTCTCTAAAATCCAGCTGCTAATCAGGATGCCCCACTGCTGTGGGGTCCCCCCACCACTTCCCGTTAGGGGCCCGCCTTCTCCCCCCCCCCCCCCCCCCCCCCCCCCCCCCCCCCCCCCCCCCCCATCTGAGGGGTTTGGAGTAATTTCTTTAGGCTCTCCGAACCTGTTTTTTTTTTTAATGTTTTTTATTTATTTTTGAGAGATAGAGACAGCATGAACAAGGAAAGGTCAGAGAGAGAGAGGGAGACACAGAATCCAAAGCAGGCTCCAGGCTCTGAGCTAGCTGTCAGCACAGAGCCTGACGTGGGGTTCAAACCCACGAACCATGAGATCATGACCTGTGCCGAAGTCGGACGCTCAACCAACTGAGCCATTCAGGCGCCCCCATATTGTCTTAATGTAATGATTCTAAGACTTTGGACTCAGTGGACTTGTAAAACTTCAAGAAAATTTTGAGGACTGCAAACATTTTATTTAGCCAAGTATGTTTTTTTAAAAAAAATCCATCATTGACTGTCACCATTGTTTCACAGAGGATGATACCCCAAAAGTAGGGAGGATGTGATTTTGACGTAAAAAACAGTCTGTAAAAGGAATACTTAGCATGACAGAAATGGAAGCAGAATGCTCTCATGGTCCTCTGAGGAGCCTGTGTCATCGAGAGGAAAGAGGAGCTTATGTTCCCTGAGTTAGGGGACACAGGAAAAGCGTCTCTTCCTGAAAACACATATACACACCCACAGACCAGAAGAGCTCGCGAGGGTGTGGGGGTCTATACTGGAAAGGCTAAGGGGCCCCTGGCAAGAAGAAAGTGGACAGGGTGAAGGAGCAGGAAAGATAAGGAAGAAGGTTGAGTTTAAGAGGCCGCAAGGCAGGGGCACCTGGATGGCTCAATTGGCTGAGTGGCCTACTCTTGACCTAAGCTTCAGGTCTTGATCTTTGGGTTGTGAGTTCAAGCCCGGCATTGGGTTCCACACTGGGTGTGAAGCATACTTAAAATAAATAAATAAAATAAAAGAGGCTGTGGGGTAGAAGAAGGGGAAAGAAGACTTTCCAAAGTTTTGTATTTTTTCCACCAGAAATGGAAGTAAAAAAAGTAAATTATTTTTCAACTGTTTAGAATAATAAGCTAATTGTTTTTTTTAAATGAGCACCATTTCAAATTATTTTTTAACACTTATTTATTTGTGAGAGACTGAGAAGAAGTGGGAGAGGGGCAGAGAGAGGGAGACACAGAATCTGAAGCAGCCTCCAGGCTCTGAGCTGTCAGCACAGAGCCCATTGCGGGGCTCGAACCCACAAACTGTGAGATCATGACCTGAGCTGAAGTCGGATGTCTAAGCCATGAGCCACCCAGCTGATTGTTTTTAAGGAATCTTTGAGTAGAAGGGAGTTGCCTTGTTTTATGCAATTCACTTTCATCTTATGTAAATTATTGTTATGGATTGTAGCTCTCCTCTTTGACAGAGATGGATCTGGGCCCCAGTGGGCAGGAAAATCGCCACAGTCTGGCTGCCTTGGGGACACAGATGCCCCTCCCCTAGAGCTCCAGCTCTTACCTGCTCTCCCTACATTCCCAGGCAGGCTCTTGCGAGGCTCTCTTGTTCTTGGTGGTTTCTTAAGTGACTCTATTGTTGCCACCAGTGCCACTCTTGACTCCACAGATTTGTGGCCGCACTTAGGTCCAGATGGGGACAAACACTGCTGCTCTTTACAGATATTTTTTTGAGATGTTTTTGACATAAAGCATTATATTAGCTGCAGACATACAACATGATGGTACAATATATGTATATATTATGAAATGATCCCCATTATAAGCCTATTTAACTTCCATCACTATATATAGTTGCATTTTTTTTTCTTGTGATGAGAACTTTTACTCTTTAAGGGGCAGTTGGGTGGTTCAGTTGGTTAAACCTCCTATTCTTGATTTTGGCTCAGGTCATGATTTCGCGATTGGTGAGTTTGAGCCTTGTGTTGGGCTCTGTACTGACAGTGTGGAGCCTGCTTGGGATTCTCGCTCTCCCTCTCTCTCTGCCCCTCCCCTGCTCACTCTCTGTCAAAATAAATAAACCTTAATAAAAGAGATTTACTCATTTAGCAACTTTCAAGTATAAAATATGGTTTTGTTAACCTATAGTTATAGTTATCATGGTGTCCATTACATTCTTAGGCCTTATTAATTTTATAACTGCAAATTTGTACCTTTTGACCACCTTCCTCCGCACAAATTTTGTATTAGGTTCTCCAAAGGACTGCTGGTTTTTGAGGTTTTGAAGTCTCCAGAGGGTGGTCCAGGGTGCACTTGCAAAACGCCACATGGAGGTTCTTCTCGGCATTCCTAAATACCGGGGGACGGAGTAAAAGCCGAGTCACTCCAACACTGGTCAGCTTGCACTTCCTTCTCATCTGCTGTAAACTGTTCAAATATTTGGTCACTTGGTTGGGGTTTCCTCCAAAGTAGACTCTGGGTAGAGATTTGGGGTAGAAGTGTCCTGGGGAGAACCCTCAGGGCAGAGTGAGGACAGCAGGCCTGACCACGGGGCAAGAAGTGTGGGGGGCCCCAGCGCAGGCTCCCGTTACTGGGGCTCTGGCACGGGGAAGCCTCCTTGGCCTTTATAACCAACCACCAGCCAGTCGTTGCGGGCAGACGGCCCAGGGAGGGCGTGGC
The DNA here is from genome assembly GCA_004023845.1 of Helogale parvula. NCBI lineage: Eukaryota > Metazoa > Chordata > Mammalia > Carnivora > Herpestidae > Helogale > Helogale parvula. Next base: position 20,409 of record PJEM01013585.1, on the reverse strand, counting down.
TCAGGATGCTCTTTGACTAAAGGGCAACTTTGGGACTGTGATGGAGCTGAACGCTCCTCGCCACCCCAGCGCTCAGCAATGAGAAGTATCTCAGTCCTAATGAGGGCGTCTGGCCAGCACACCCGGCAGTATTCACTATGGCTGGAATCTACCTCCTCCTTCCTTTCAGGGCTTCAGGGCAATTAGGATCACTTAAGTTCCCAGAACGGACCACAGATCCCAAAGTCCTTGTCACTATTATTATTTTTTTCATAAGGAAGCATAGCTGGACTTAGGCAGAAAGGATTTTAGGAAATCTCAGAACTCCTGAGAGGTCCTTGGGTGGGTTTATCACCCATCAGTCCATTTTAATACTATCAGGACCTCAGTAGGAGGTGTGATATGCCTGTGGCTTGTCACTACAGACTACCTGTTGTGTATTTATAGATAAAAAGACCGAGGTCCAGAATCGTTAAACAACTTGCCCAAAGTTGCGGAACTATGTCAGAATCAGAATGATAGCTGTAAAACCACGCTGATTTTACCATCCCTGTCAGTGTCTTCTCCATCTGTCTTCTTCACTTCTAATGGGGTGAACACTGAGTATATGTCTCTGAAACTGCTTCTATTCAAGGGACTGGGAGTCTTATTTTGCAAGTCCAAAGGACAGTTTTCAGTCTTATTCTTTTACATGTTTATTTATTTATTTTGAGAGAGGGAGGGAGAGAGAGAGAGAGAGAGAGAGAGAACGCGCGCGAGAGAGCGCCTGCATGCAGCACATGCGTGGGGGCAGGGGAGGGACAAAAAGAGAGGGAGAGAGAGGATCCCAAGCAGGCAGTACAGAGTCCAACGTGGGACTTGATCTCACCATCTCACAAATCTGATCATGTCAGTCTTAGTCTTACTTGATTTCTCTTCAGTATTTAACTACCGATCAGTTTCTTTAAAGTACTTAATTTAATTCCTTTGGCTTCGTGATCTGACACTCTCTTGGTTTTTCTCTGTTCTGGGTCACTTCCTTATTTCCTTTCTAGTTCATCTTCCTCTGTCTCTGCATGAAATAGTTCTTGACCCAGAAATTCAGTTTTATGGCATCTTATCTTTTCACTCTGAACCTTCTCTCTCCAGATGATCTTATTTACATTAGTGAATTTACTTATTTTTTATAGGCTAATGACTTTTCTAAAGCCATATTTCTTTCTAAGATTTGATTTGGGCACCTTGTACCCATCTAGTTGCCTGTGGATATCCCCACCTCAATGCCCTTCTGGGCCCATCACTCAACAGTTACACCACTTGGCACTTTGTGGTTGCAAACTCATATTGAAGAGAAATAACATGTAAACTTGTTTAGGCCGAAATGGAAAATCTATTAGATTATGTGATCAAGCCCGGAGCTCCTGGAATCAGGCACTCTAGTGCATTGGATCTCATTCCAGTCGTGGTCACTTGTCTTGGCTTCTCTTGGTTCTTCCAAGTATTTCCTGGCTCTTGTCTCACATCATCAGATCAGGAGAGGGAAAGAGTGCTTTCTTCAGCTCCATTTCAGAAGTACCTGGGAAGGACCCTGCTGGCCCATTCTGCACAGGCCACCCTGAATCCTGAACACTGTGGCATAATAATAAAAAAATAATAATTTTTAGGCCAGCTAACATTATTGAATACAATTTATGTTGTAGGCACTGTGCTCCACATTTTGCATGCATTATTTCCCATAATCCTTGCAGTAGCTCTTTATACAGACACTATTATTATCCCCACTTTATAGGTGAAGACTGAGCTAGTAATGTGAAGTAATTGTGCAAAGTCACTCACCACCTGGGGGAAGACCAAGGATTTGAATCCAGGCGGTTGGACTCCAGAGTTTGAACTCAAGAGCACCTCTACCCCCTTCAAAGGTGAGATGACTGCACTTCAAAGAGGAGAGACGGTTCATCAGTATTTTACTCCTTTCTCTTCCTTTTTTGAAAAAAGTTGTGGTGAAATACATATACGATGAACTTGCCATTTTAAAGTGTAAAATTCAATGGCAGAAAGTACATTCACAGTGTTGTGCTGCCGCTATCAAGTTCCAAAACTTTCTCATCTTCCCAAACGGAAACTCTGTACCCATTAGCCATCACTCCCCACCCTCACCCTGGGTCTGGCAACCACACCTGTGCTTTCTGTCTCTGCAGATTTACGTGTTTGGAGATTTCACATACATAGAACCATACACATTTTTGTGCCTAGCTTCTTTCACTTAGCATTATGTTTTCAAGTTTTACTAACGTTGGAGCATGCATTATTAGTATTTCATGACTTTTCGTGGCTGAACTCTATTCCGTGGTGGATATCCCACAAATTGTGTAGTCATTTATTAGATGATGGACATTTAGGTGTTTCTACTTTTTGGTTATCATAAGTAATACCACTAGGAACATTTATGTAAGCCGGACACAAAATGTCACACGTTGGATGTGGTTTTGTGTATATGAAGTATCCAGAATAGGCAAAGCGCACAGATTCAGCAAGCAGATCAGTGTTCCCAAAGGTTGAGGGGAAGGGGGATGGGGAGTGACTATTTGATGGATAGGGGTTTCTTTCTGGGACAATGAAAGTGATCTGGAATTAGTGGTGGTGGTGGCACAACATTGTAAATATACTGAAGGCCATTGACTTGTACAGTTTTAAATGGTCAAATGTTAAATTAAATAGAAAAAGGAAAGAGCGAACAGGGAAAATCAACTGAGAAATGTTCACTCCCCACCTTATGCAGAAACTGCCGCCATAATAAATTCGATGCCTTCTGTGATGCTAAAGCCAGTTCCTTTCCCCATGTCCCCACATACTGACCGTCACAGCCGTGGCATGTAGTTGCCCAGGACAGAAAGCGTAGGCCATCCTTGATCTCTCCTGCTTTCTCATCTCTCATGGCTGACAATCAAGAGGTGGTATATGTTTCCTCATCTTAAATGCATCTCAATCCATTCTTGCCTGCCGTTGCATTATTGTTAGTGCTACTAGTGATACATACCATTTATTGAGCATTTTCTAATGAACCAGTCAGTGTGCTAAGGGCTTTAGTTCAGACCACTTTTGTTTTCCACGCAGATTTTTACACTTGTCTCCTAACTGCAACAGATCTTCATTTTTACCTTCCTACTATTCTGTTCTATTCTATTCCATTCTGTTCCATTCTGTTCTATTCCATTCCATTCTATTCTTACTTGCAAAATGATATTTGTAAGTCACTAGTCCACTTATGTGACTTCCATTCTTAAAACCTTTTGATAGTTTACCATCACTCTTAGACCAAAGATCAAATTCCTTAAGAAGCCTTCCGAGGCCTTATTTATTTATCTATTTATTTAACTTTGCCATCTTCTTAGCTCTCAGGCCTCGCGGCTCCCTTTCCTAATGGCTCCTCCCTGCAGGCACCCTGAATGTCTCCTGTTTGTCAAGGCACCGAGCCATCTCCCTCCCCTTTGTCCTTTTGTGCCCGGTGCTCCCTTTGCCAGGACTCTCCTCCCCTTGACTTTCTCTTCACTTGGACATCTCCCATTCAGCTTCGTGGCTCAGTTTAGATGGCACTTTCTTGAGAAAGTCTTCTCTCTTAGGGGCTCCCCCAGACCCTCCTGCTGTTACACTTACTCTGCTACATTGCGGAGGCCAGTGAAACCCACTGTAAACTCCTTGGGACTTGTGTCCTTCATCTGCTGTTCCCAGCACCGGGCAGGACACAGGCTGACATAAATACTGACCGAATGTGTCACAGAGCCATAACATAAGTTCTAGAAGGCCGAGCCTGACGCCGTCAGGACACCGTCAAAGTCAGGGTTTGTTATGTACGTAGGCCTTATCACCCTGAGATGCCTCAGCGTCTCCAGGTGTCGATGGGAAGGAACAAAGGTGAGCGTCTGGGGTACAGGTCCCCGGCCCATACTGTGCCTCGTGCCACTACTAGGAATCCTACAGAAATTAGACAAAGGTAAATGAGAAGATGGCGAGAGTTTATTTTATTTTTTAAAGTGCATTTATTTATTTATTTTGATAGAGGAAGTGCACAAGTAGGGGAGGGGCAGAGAGAGAGGGAGAGTAAGAATCCCAAGCAGACTCTGCACTGTCAGCACAGAGTCGGACGTGAGGCTCGAACCTTTGAACTGTGGGGTCACAACCTGAATTGAAATCAAGAGTCGGACACTTAACCAACTGACCACCCAAGAGCCCCAAGAGTTTATTTAAAAAAAAAAAAGTGGCTGTAGAGTCCTTCCTCACTGATTATGGTCAGGCTTTTTTTTTTTTTTTTAATAGCCTATCTTTCGCTTTTCAAAAGAAGACATTTCAAAAATACTGCCTCCTCTTCTTCCTCCTCACCACTAATAACTCCACATTGCAAATCTCTATTATTTCTCCTTCACTGAAAGCAAGTCATTCTGAAGGCATCCACTTCACGGACAATTATTACATATTATACTGATGCAGAGCACATTTAATGACAAGAAATAAAAAGGATTGACTGTTACTGCAGACTTGTCACATTTGATAGTCTAGAGAATTTTATTTCCCTGTTGTGTAGAAAAGACAGTGTAACATCTGAAATGTGAGCCACCACATTCATTGTACATCCAATTCTTCTATCCATTAGCTTCCCCAGTTGATTCTGAGGGCACCTCAAAGTATAGAAAAGGTCTCTTTAGAAACAAAGGCAGCCCACAACTATTTATTTTTACCCTGGTCCTGGAAATCACACGTGCTCTAATTGTAACACATAACTCGGGAAATTCTCCGGCAGGAAGAAGGAAACATATTAAATGTTCATGCCTGCTTATCTCCATAGGCCATCCTATTGAAGGGGAGGTAAGACATTGACAGTTTTCTGCTAGTGGCTTTCGGTAGCCCAAGAAGGCTGAGGAGGAGATGGTGCAGAAGAGCTTTGATCTCATGAGAAAAGACAGCTTCTGCTCCCTGGAGGGAGGCCACACTTGCTTAGATTATCACTGGTACTTTGCTTGTCTCGGTAACCTTTGAACACTACAGTCAGAAAGAGAAGTCTAGCGGGCGGGGCTGGCCAATGGCTACAGCTTCAGAGAATAATTCTCACGTCATTTCCTGAAGAGCGGTCCAGTATAGTGCAAAGATTTCCGACTTCAGAACCCACCAGACCCCACCTTGCCTTGCCAGCTCTCTCAGCTTTTTGTTGTATCACAGTTACTAGAAATCTCTGAGTCTCAGTTTCATCACCTGTAAAATGGGCTCAGTAACTCTGCCTTGAAGCTTTACTGTGAGGAATCAATAATAATAAGAAAGAGCTAACACATACTGAGATCTTGCTCTGGGATAGCTCTGTGCTTGTCTGTTACAAACGCAGCTGGCACACACAAATGCACGAGCATGCCACCCTCCTGGCGAACTGTGGTTCTTTTCATGTCACAAGTGAAAAGACAGGTTTGGAGGGGTTGAGTATCTCACTTTACATCAGAGCCCAGGGGAACCCAGACTGGTATGTCCCAAAGTTGTGGCCATGACATTGACACAAGTTTTCCTCAAGTTTAGGGACTGTCTAACCCCTTTCATGGGGAGCGGTGGGGCCAGGGGATTCTCGACCCCTATTAAGGATGTAAATTATTTTTATTAAGTGTTACTAAATGCCCATGTGCTGAAAATTAGTACATGTTCCATAGTATGTGACAGACACTGCTGCTTTGCTCTTTATGGAGTGAATATGGGCTGATTACGGAAGGTATAGAGCTTTTGAAATCAGTGTTAACTCTTCACCGCCTGCTTTGTGATAGTTCAGTCCCGCCAGTTTCTCCAGATGAACTGCCGGAAAGCCTTTTGTCTTCCAGCTTTTGATGTCTTTGGTCTTCCTTTGGCTGAAAAGCAGGATTTCCATATTAAATTCACTTCTGTTGATTTTGCATTAGCCTTTGATGTAGAGCAACTTGGTGCCCACATTCATAAAAACTTGCTAAGAGAGGCACATTACCGGCCCGCCCACATTTTAGCAATGGACCCAACTTTTTAAAAGAAAAGCAGTGTTTCTTGGTCCTGTTAGGCTATAAGGTTGTTATTCATATGATTCAAAAATATGCTTTTAGCACTTTTTGAAAGACTCTGAATTTAATGGAGGCATGACACTGAAATATTTTGCCAGGAATCCTCATGCTATCAGGAACACAGCTAAGCAAGGATGTGGAGGGAAGGGAGCCTTTGTGCACTGTTGGTGGAAGGTAACTGGTTCAACTTCCATGGAAAACAGTGTGCAGGATCCTCGAAAATTGAAATTAGAACTACTAATTGAAATTAGAACTACAGGAGCAACTCCCCTCCTGTATCCCAAGGAAATGGAAACACTATCTGGAAGAGGTATTTGCACCGCCGTGTTCATTGCAACATTATTCACAACAGCCAAGGTACGGAAACAGCCTCAGTGTCAGACAGATGAGTGGATAAAGAAAGTGTGGCATATTAAAAAGGGAAGGAAATCTTGCCGTTTGCAACAACATGAATGGATTTTGAAGGCATTATGCTAAGTAAATAAAGTAAGTCAGAAAGAGAGAGAGAGAGAGAGAGAACGACAAATACTTTGTGACTTCACTTATAGTGGGAATAAAAAAAGCAACAACAGACTAACAGACTTACAGAATCAGAGAGTAGAATGGAGGTTCCCAGGGGCCGTGGAGAGAGGGAAATGGGAGATGTTGGTCAAAGGGAACAACCCTCCAGTTAGTGAGGTACAGAAGTCTGAGGCTCTAAGTACACCCTCATAACTATAGTCAGCAACACTGTATTGTGTACCTGGAAGTTGCTAAGACGGTAGGTCTTAAGTGTCTCACCACACGCAAAAAATGGCAACTGTGAGGTGATGGATGTGTTAACTAATCTGACTGTGGTAATCATCTCGTAATATATACATATATCAAGTCATCATGTTGCACACCTTAGCCTTAAATTTATACAATGTTCTATGTCAGCTGTGTCTCAGTACGGCTGGGGTGAGGGAGAAGAATAGAGATGAAGACTCTTCCCAGTGGTCTGTGCGCTCCATACTGGGGACATGTTTTTTCACAGCACTGCCCCAACAGTAAAGGTACAAAGAAAGTGTTTGCTCCAGCAAATGCGTGGCAAGTGTTGCAAATACAATTATACATTTATTACATTACATTTTTAACTATATTTTTTGATTAGGCAATATATGGTTCAAAGTTCTAAAAGTATATAAAGAAGATTCAATGTTTGACTGAACGTACTTATACATTATACAACAATTGGTCTCCCATCCAAGTACTAACCAGGCCCGACCCTGCTTAGCTTCCGAGATCAGACGAGACCGGGCGCGTTCAGGGTGGTATGGCCGTAGACTATACACCAATTGGTTAATGTTATTATTTTTCATCTTTCTGTCAAACAAATACTAGAATAATCTTAGAAATGGTATCGAGAGCCTATGGATGCCAGTGAAGGGAATTGTTAAAAGCATCCATAAATAAGTTTAGTATAATATACACCTATGTGTACCTACCTGGATTCCCCCCTTGAGAGCAGCAACTGAGTTTTGGGTAGAAGACTCCCAATATTGATGAGAAAACACACGATGTGTTGGAATGAATTGATCTTCAGTTGGTAATTGGCATGTTGCTGCTGCATCGTCTAACATTTCAAGATACTAAATCGAGGAGTTAGATTTGTGTTTGTGGGAAGGTCTGAGAGAACAGATGTGAAATGGTAAGCCAAATGAGTGTGTGAGGTTTTCACATCTGTCCCTTTAATTTTCTGTATTTTTGCTTCATTATCTGCATCGTTGGAATGCTGTATCTGTCATATGCCAACAGATGGCAATATTATAAGATCATTTTTTTTTTCCAAGATGGTTAAAATGAGCGACATTTTCTGCAGCTCCCAGATTAGTCAGATGGAAGAAACTAGATCTTTATTGGCTGGCTCTTTGGTATTACAAAATCTGGTTTTTCTAAATTTTTCATAAAATATTAGCGAAGTTTTTTCACCTTGGGGCTGCCTCCTCCTGACCAGTTTTCTTTTTTTCTTTTGCTTAACTTTTAACTTCATATCTAAATCTGTCGTTGCTGTATTCTATGTGCAGATCTTTATATATTTGCTAATAATGAGAGCAACATATATAACTAGTGTAACTAGTTAATTAAGTAGATGAGGCATATAAAATATGTAATTCAAATGAAATTTCTTCGTCTTTTTTGAGAACAAAATATAAATAAACCACACTCATGCTGTCTCTCTTTTTTTAATTTAACCAGTTTTTAGACTGGCAGAAGTGTTTTTATTCCAGAACCACGTGTTTGTTTAAATAACACCCGAAGAAAGTATTTGCTGTATTGTGGATACTAAGCTTCTCTTCTCAGAGGGTTAAGTTTCTTGTGGGCACCTGAGTGGCTCAGTCAGTTAAGCATTCTACTTCAGCTCAGGTCATGATCTCACGGTCCGTGGGTTCGAGCACCACGTCGGGCTTTGTGCTGACCGCTCAGTCTGGAGCCTGCTTTGGATTCTGTGTCTCCCTTTCTCTCTGCCCCTCACCTGCTCATACTCTGTCTCCCTAAAATGAATAAACGTTAAAAAAGTAAAAAAAAAAGAATCTTGTAAAATCTGACCCGTGTGATAGGAACTCTGAAGACATTTAAAAAGCTCTGAGGTCTGGCTGTTGGGAGGAACTTTGGACAAAAGCTAAGACAAGAGAGACATGAGCTCGAAGGCCTGGAGAAGGTGCATCATTCTGCACTGACTTTATGCAAACCAAAGTCCTATTATTCCATAACTCTTCTTTATGTGTGAGCTGGTCCCTTTTCATCTGCCCAGTCACCTACCTGGTCCTGGGAATATCTCACCTGATGTCTCTTCTAGAGGATGTCAGTCATGTTTACCCACAGAGTTTCAAACCTAAACCATAGGTCAGAGTTCAAAACACACCCCCGGCCTGATGGCCTCTCTGAATGCCATTCCTGCATTTCACCGGCCTCCTGGTGTCTGATGAATCCACCCACTGGCACCTCAACAGCAATGCACCCGAGAGACTCATTTCCCTCCCCGACCAGGTCCAATTTCACAGAATCCATTTCTCACCCAGTACAGATTAGAGAACTTTCCCAAAGTGAGTTCCTGAATATCTGAGTCCTGAGAGAGACTCTACAAGAATGTGTGAGAAAATTCTGGATCTTTTTCATTCCTTTGAAGATTCACAGTACTTACTAATGCAGTAAAAACTCAGAGAAGGCTTGCACATCACAATGGCTTTAACTCAGTTTAGACCGACATTTTCCAAGCTTATTTGAACAGGGAGCCCCTTTTTAAATGTAACCCCGCATTGACATCCTGTGAAGCCAGTGTCTGGTGGGAACCCTGAGACACACAGCCTAGGAGTGTCGGGTTGTATTCTTCCTCTCCTCCGCCTCTACTGCTTTAAAAATCGGAGTAGAAGATGCGTGTAGCATGGCACCCAAATATTAAACATAAATGTGACTGTACGTAGATGCTGACCTGTGTAAAAACACCCAGACAAAAATAAAGATCCTACTGTATGGTTTTGCTGATGTGAAATTTAAAAATAGGCAAAATTAATCCACGGTGATGACAAGCAGAATGATAATTACTTCTGAGGATGGGTGCGGGGGGAGGGGGGAGGGTGGCAGGGGGATGCAGTACAGAGGTGCCTGCTAGAAAGTTATGGGGTTCTGGAAATATTCCACGCCCTCTCACCTGGTCCATACTCACAGAATCTATTATGCTGCAGGTTTTTAAAAAAAAGATTTATTTATTTAAGTAATCTCTACACCTAATGTGGGGCTTGAACTCACGACCGTGAGATCAAGAGCCACAGGCTGCATGGATGGAGCCAGCCAGCTGTCCCCATGATGCTAGGGGACATGTAGTTGGAATGGCCCTCAGAGTCTTCCTGCTTCTGTTCGCGCTGCACCTCCTTTCTCCCCCCTGGGCCCGCGGCCAGCGCTCTTCCATCTCCCCGACGGCAACCTGCGCTGCGGGTGTTTCCTCATCTCTGCCATGTCTTAGGGAGGATGGGGACTGCAACTAACACTGAGCTCAGAACCTCTGTTTTGCACCCACCGCATTCCAGGGTTTCTTCATTTCTTGCATTTATCATGCTGCGCTGTGGCAGCCTATTTACACGTCTGCCTCCCATTGGACTGTCATCTGTTTCCTTGGGAGCAAACATCTTGATCATGGCTGTAAGTCAGGTACATGAATGACAGACATGTTCTTAAAAGTCAATTCAAAGCATCTTAATAAAGTTTCCCGCTTCCTGTCTCATTCTCAATGCTTTGTCTCATTTTCAACCCAAGTCCTTTCTAAAATCCATACCTTACTATGTTTATTACTCTTCCTATCATTAATCTCCAGTGGCTCCCTGAGCACTTAGAATGGAGTCCAGAATTCTTCAGTTGCCGCGCAAGGACCACGTGCTTCTCTCCAGCCCATAGGCTGTGTTTCCCCCGCTCTGCCTAATCACCTCTATCCAGGGACTCGGGCCCCTCACCATCTTCAAAACTGTCAGGGACTCTTCTGCTTCCCAGCCTGTGTCCATGCACTTTCCGCGGCCTTCCATGCCTCCTTTTAGGTTGTTCAGGCCCAGTGAGAAGACTCATTCATCCTACGAGTGTATTTTCCTTTCTGCTAGTTTCCAGAGACTACTATATGCGCTGAGATACAGAGGTGAGCAAGGCCTGTAATTCCCACTCTCATGGAGCCTACATTTTAGCAAATGAAAGCAACAGTAATGATTACATGAGCCAGATAATTAACTATTTCTGAAGAATGCTGTGAAGTAAGTGTTTTGTGTATTAAAGACTATTTGTAGAGTGTTCTTTAAAATGGTGCAGTCATCAGCACTTTTTTTAATGGAAGGAAAACATTTATTTTTTTGTTACTTTTAAAAAAATTTATTTAAATCCAAGTTAGTTAACATATAGGGTAATAATGGTTTCAGGAGTAGAATTTAATGATTTATCACTTACAAATAATGTCCAGTGCTAATTAGCACTTGTTTTCATTGAAATCATCTTACCAGTTTGTTGAACTTTTAAGTTAGATTCTGTGACCTTCCATATCAATATTTTTGCCTCTTTCACATGTTGATTCTCTCAGTGGTTTAAAAAGTACCCCATGTACACCTGTACCTAATATCATACTGTATATCAACTGGAAGTCAATAAAAATATTATTATTTATTTATTTATTTATTTTATAGTTTATTACCAAGTTGGTTTCCATATAACACCCAGTGCTCTTCCCCACAAGTGCCCCTCTCCATGACCTCCCTCTTTCCCCCTCCCCCCTCCCTCTTCAGCCCTCAGTGTTTGCTCAGCATTCAAAAGTCTCTTATGATGTGCCTCACTCCCTCTCCCCATCTCTTTTCCTCCCTATCCCATTCCCCTGGTCTCCTGTTAGGTTTCTCCTGTTCTCCTGTTAGACCCAAGAGTACAAACATATGGTATCTGTCCTTCTCTGCCTGACTTATTTCGCTTAGCATGACTCCCTCCAGGTCCATCCATTTTGCTGCAAATGGTCAGATTTCATTCTTCCTCATTGCCATGTAGTACTCCATTGTGTATATATATACCACATCTTCTTGATCCACTCATCAGGTGATGGACATTTAGGCTCTTTCCATATTTGGCTATTGTAGAAAGTGCTGCTATGAACATTGGGGTACATGTGCTCCTATGCATCAGCACTTCCGTATCCCTTGGGTAGATCCCCAGCAGTGCTGTTGCTGGGTCATAGGGGAGTTCTACTGATAGTTTTTGAGGAACCTCCACACTGTTTTCCAGAGCGGCTGCACCAGTTTACATTCCCACCAACAGTGTAGGAGGGTGCCTTTTTTTCCACATCCTCGCCAGCATCTGCAGTCTCTTGATTTGTTCATTTTAGCCACTCCCCACAGACTTTTTCTTAATAACACTTTTACTGGATGACTCAGTCAGTTAAGCTTCTGACTCTTGATTTTGGCTCAGGTCATGATCTCGTGGTTTGTGGGACTGGGCCCTACATCACGCTCTGCGCTGATAGAGTGGAGCCTGCTTGGGATTTTGTTGCTCTGTCTTTCTTTCTCTCTCTTTGTCACTCCCTTGTTCTCAATTACTTTCTCTCTCTCAAAATAAATAAATAAACTTAAAAAAACTTTTACAAGTATTTAAATATGAGAAAGCACAAATGAATTAGAATTCAGGTGAAAGAGTGGTTAGTGATACTTAATACTGCTATACAGCATTTAGGATTTTTAATCAGCACCGTTAAGTAGGATATCAAAGAGGTCATGCATCACAGCAGAAAGAGCCGTAGGTCAAGACTTCTTTAGTCTCATTCTGATTCCTGAGTCCTCTACTAGCCAACTCTGTGACCTTGAGTAATTCACTTGGTTTATTGTGCTCATCTATAAAAGAGATATTCAAAGTTGAAAATCCCTGAATTCTTTTCCAGTGTTAAAATAGTATGATCAACTGTGGCAAGCAGAAAATACAAATAACCATATCCTGTTTCAAGGAAACTTCATTTATGAAATTTTGACTATCATTATTCAAGAAGTTAAGGTTTACATTGTTTTTGCTCTACTGTTTATGTGGTGTTACTGTAGTAATAATCTCAGCATTACTAGTTCCAATGACAAAGTCTCAGATCTCATCTTGCTTGACTTACCGATAGCCCTTGACCTGTTCTCATTTCCTCCTCTTTGTTGAATCCTCTTCCATACAGTCTCCTTGTTCTCCTTCCAAGACTACTCAGTTCCCTTGCATTTTCCTCTTCATCTTGCTGACTTGTAAACAGTGGTGTGCCCAGGGCCATCCCCAGCTCTCTCTTCTATCTATATTTATTCTAACAATCTTATTGCTGCATAACAAATTGCCCTCAAAATTAGCAGCCTGAAACAATACATACTTATTATCTGACAGTTTCTGTGGGTCAGTAATCTGGGCACAGCTTGGTTGGGTCTTCTTAGCTTAGGATTTCTCACAAGGTGTCAGCGGACACAAGGCCTCATCTGAAGGCTTGATTGGGGAAGGATGAGTATCCAAGGTAACTTAGTCATTGGCAGGTTTCAGTTCTTTCAGGCTGTTGCGATCAAGACCTCAGTTTTAGTTGGCTATTGGCAGGGGTTCATATACAGTTACTGTCACATGGATTTCTCCAACATGGAAGATAACTTGCTGTTGTTAATCATAAAATTAATGATGTGTGATAGCCACCTCAAACCTAACATGTCTAAAACTGAATTCCTGATTTTCAGCCCACTCCTCAACCCCAAATATGCTCCTCTTGCAGTTTTTGCCATCTCAGGAAATGGTAACTACATTTTTATGGTTTCACATGTCAAAAAAATTTACAGTAATTTGACTTCTTTCTCTCTCTCATACCCCACATCAAACCATCAGCAAATCCACTAATTCTACCTTTAAAAGACATAACCAGAATGCAACCACTTTTTGCTATGTCTCCTACCATCATTCTGGTTCAGGCCACAAACACTTCTTCCTAGACTGTTGTAATAAATTCTTAGCCTACTTCCCTGCTTCTGCCATTGCTACCCTTCAGTATGTTATGAATTGTCCTGTTGAAATATAAGTCAAATCATATCATTTTGTTCTGAATCTCTCAATGGTTCTTTATTTCACTCAACAGAAGAGCTAAGATTCTTGTTATTGCCTCTAAGACTATACAGGAGGTGGCCCTTTGTTTCCCTCATCTTATCTTCCCCTCCTCATGTCCCTGCACCACCCCTCTGCCCCCACCACTCAGCTCCAGCTACAGTGGCCTTCTTACTGCTCCTTGAACACACTAGGCATTTGTTTTAAAATATACCTTGGATATATTTTAATCAAGTCTAGTAAGACACGCACACACAGAAATGACTGTCATGGAGGAAAAAGGTTTAGTGCAGAGTTCTCCAGAAGCAGAAGGTTTGGCATGCCATGTGGGCCCACACATAGAAGCACCAGGGCCAGCTCGGAGGCAGAAGTAATAAGAGAAAAGCATGGACAAACACCTCTATTGTGGCTTCTGCAGGAAAAAGCATGACAAGACAGCTTAAGTAGGTTTAGGATTACCTAGTTTGAAAACTTTCAGTGGTGTCTGAGGTATAGTGGTTCTCTCCGGTTGTCTGGTACCTGCTCCTAGGGTGATTAATGTAGGTGGGTATTGGCCCTCAGTGTAAAAGCCCAATAAAAAAAGTAACTGGGAGTGTGGAGTTGGAAATCGTTCATTTGCATGTGAGGTAGATGTGCTCTCAGGATGAGTTGCTTGCTGTCTCTAGGAATTAGCTGATCCTGGGAGGGTCAGTCTCTCCAGGATCAGCCAAGCCCCAAATGCCAGAGCATCAAGAATACAGAAAACAAGAAATATAATTAATAAGCATGCTCCCCATCTAAGTAAAATTACAATTTTCCCCCATATGTGTATTGTCATTTCCACAGATATTTGCATAGATTGGTTCCCCATAGAGTCTTTATTCAATATTACCCTATAATACAGGCCTTCCCTAATGACTGCCCCATGGACTCTGGCTCTCCTTTACCTCAGCCCGTCATCTCCTTTTTCCTCTCTTGCTTGCATATTTATTTATTTATTTATTTATTTATTTATTTATTTATTATTTATGTTTTTTACTTGAGAGAGAGACACACACAGAAGGAAGGAGAGTGGGAGAGAGAGACAGAGGGAGAGAGGATCCCAAGCAGGCTTCACACTGAACATGAAGCTCAACCCTGGGATTGTGACCTGAGCCAAAATCAAGAGTTGGATGCTCAACCCAGGCGCCCCACTCCTATCCTGCCTTTTGCTTTTCTGTTCTCTATAGCACTTATCAGTTTTTGACATATACTTATTTATTTATTGTCTATCTCCTTCAAATGAAATGTAGACTTTATCTGATATATATATATATATGTTATCTGATACATATAATGTATATCACATAATATAATAATCTACTTACATATCTACCTACACAGAGGGATCTTGCTGTGCATATCTGTACCTAGATTTATATATATCTCCATATTTTTATCTCTATCTATCAATATATACACACATATCCACATATATCCACCCTTAGGACCTGATAAATGAAATACTTAGTTTAAGATACAGCTTGTGTTTTCTTTAAAAAAAAAAAAAAAGAACCAGAATTATTACACTAGGCAGCATGACATGATTGTTAAAATGTTTTAATTCATATGGCATCTCCAGCAAGAAAAAGTAGTTGACTCTTCTCCCTACATACCAGACTCTCATAAACGCACATACATAAGAGAGAAAAGCCCAGCTCCCGGGCTCTGGGGAGATGATCCCATGGGGAGCATCTACTGCTCTGAAGGGGAAAAGCAAGGGGGACCTTGTACAGACACGGAGGCTCCTTCAGGATGGAGGACTTGCTTGGCCCATGTTTTCTGTCTGGATAATGTCCTGAGGCCCCTTCCATGTTTCCTGGAGAGCGTCCTTGACAGAAATTCAGCTAAATTATGCAAGTAATGGTCAGAGAGGGACAATAGTACCATAACTGCTGTCTCACATATCTGCCCCCAGAGGATGACCACGTGTGACTGGACAGTATCCTACCCTGAAGCCAAGAATGGGAGAACAGAGGAAGTGAATGGCCACGCCTTTTTCTTTTTGTTTACAGAACATGAAAGAGCCTTGTTTTTCTTTACTAAGAGGTGCAGGCAACATCAGGTACAAGGAGTTGGGTGATAGATGATTTAATTAACCTGGCTCATCCAGATATCATTGTATAATACAATATGTGCAGTTTTAGACCATATTTCTGTTTTTTGGAACTGTAAGAATCAGTTTTCAAATGCATTAAAAATTACATAAAAAACTACCTAACATTGTAATAGTGCTTTACATCCTGGAAAATTTCCAAGTGTTCTTACATGTGTAACTTCATTCATTCAGTCATTCAATGTATATTTATTAAATATCAACTGTATGCTAGGCTCCGTGCTAGCCACCACAAATAAAATGATGAATGGGAAGCACAGGCATGAGGCTTATGGTCTAGGGAGGAAGATGATAATTGCCTGCTAACACAGAAGGGAGTCTGATGACCTAGGGACGCAGTGGTTGAGGAGGAGAAGGGCATGTGAGAAGGTTGGGGAGAGAGTACAGGCCAGATCCCTCAAGGCCATAGTGAAGTCTGCATCTCAGCAGAAGGTCAATGAAAGGAAGTCATTGAAATGCTGAATCAGAAAGTGACATGATCCCATTCAAGTTCCTTGAACTTGTGCCAAGTTCGTTTGTTCTTTCTTTCTTTTTCTTTCCTTCCTTCCTTCCTAAAGCCTTCCTGTTTATTAAAAAATTTTAATGTTTCTTTTTGAGAGAGAGAGAGGAGAGAGAGAGAGAGAGAGAGAGAGAGAGAGAGAGAAAATGAGTGGGGGAGGGGCAGAGAGAGAGGGAGACAAAGAATCTGAAACAGGCTCCAGGCTCTGAGCTGTCAGCACAGAGCCCCATTCAGGGCTTGAACTCATGAACTGCGAGATCATGACCTGAGCAGCAGTTAGATGCTTAACTGACTGACCCACCCAACCTCTCCAAGAAAAGGATTCTTTAAAACAACTCCCTGATGATGTTTGTTCTTATGTTTGGTTTTTTATTTCTTTTCTTTTTATATTTATTTAGCTAGATCATGGCTACCACAGCAAAAAGCAGTTGCTAGATTTAAGGAAAATAATTATTACCAATTCATACTTTCTACTCTGAGCATAATAGCAGAAGGATCCTAGTATAAGAGATAAATTCGAGTTTGATCCTAACTCTGTTGCTGATTATTTGTGAAAATTTGAAAACAATCACATACCTTCTCTATCTTTCTGTTTCCCTGTCTGTAATGTAAGAAGCGTAGTAATAGAATATCTACAAAACGCTGCAAGTTTTGCAGCCATCATCTGGGACACATTGGGATATTCCAACCAAGTTCTTAACAAATATATAGTCATATGCTTAGAATGACACCCATTTTTACTTTATAGTCTCCATTATTGGGTCAGTCTACTCACATGAATTGATCTACTGACACACATACTTTAACACTCTTGACTTTTTCCAAACTACAGAATATTCCAGTGCTCATCCGTGAGATTAGAAGCATGAGGGTTGAAAAAGATGTAAAGGAGCTCTTCTGTTACACGATCAAGTTTCATGATATCAATAGAATTGGCTGTTGGCCAAGTCTTATAATTAATTGGCTTGTTGGTAATTAGGAGGAATGCAACAACTTGTAATACTAAGTGGTGTCACGTTAGGTTTAACGGCTGTGAGACCGGGGTCACGTCTAAATTCAATCCCTGCATCTTTGATACTCACAGTCATTACAAGGGTCTGACCTGAGGTAAGCCCAATGGCCTGCCACTTTGGCTTTGCCTTGACTACACCATGAAGAAGAACACCTACTACTTTCTCCTTGGTATACGGGCTTTTAAGCAGTTTGGAGTTTTGACATGCTGTCTGCTTTTCCTGCTTCTCTCTCCCCAAATAGATGATGTGGACCAATTCAGCTTGGTCATAAATCCATTTTCCTTTAAAAAATTGTTTTGTGAAAGGTTCTACAGCATGGTTAAAGCTGAGAATTGGCACTTGGGCACAGCAGGGGACACATTTGCTGCTTTGAATTTAGGTTTTCATTTTATCAAGTAACTCCCTCCCCCTCTCTCCCCCAAAGCCGTTTGGAGGATGTTCCCTAGAGTCTGTATTTATTGCAAAAATATAGAGCCATGCGCCAGATTTTAATTCTGTTAAACTTCCTATGCAATGGATGCTCAAAAGAGAAATGTTGATTAAGTTTATATATAAAAGCTGGAAATTTGGAGGCAAATATTTTCTCAGATATAACTGCTTCTCTAGATGTCCTTTCTCTAGGGCTTTAACTATTAATTTAGATCCCAGGCCCACTTTGTATTTTCCATTTGCCCATGTGGTTTCTTTATAGGCAGTTTGTTTATGGAAGCTAAATGTCTTGTTTTTAAATAAGATGGTGATATTATTACTGCTCGTGGCAATCTCCAGCCTAATTGAATCATTCACACGGTACAGTTTCTCTAATTGAATTGTGTGAGTTACAGACAGTGACGGGGGCTCTAAGCTACCTGTTGTCCCAGAGCTTGCTCATTCCCTCTGACCAGGAGTCTGAGGTTTACAGAGGGATTGCTTGGTAAACAAGAATTTACAGAAACATACTCTGAGACCAATGGGGACTGTTAAGAGCTTGGATAATGTAATAATGTCACCCATAGCTCTGGGTGTACAAACTGCAGATTTATGCAAGTAATTAATAGTGTCTTGCCAAGAGAGCCGGTAGGCTTTTCAAAAGGAATCTTTCTTTGTGCCTTTTGATATTTAAAGAGCTGTAATTACAATGGCAGAGCTTTGAATTCTTTTTTTTTTTCGTTCTCTTATACACATTAATTTATGGACCAATCCAGTATTACAGACAAGCTAATGAAAGAACCACATACTCCCTTTATAATTTTTTTTTACAGTTTCACTTGTGTGGATGAATGTAAAGTAGTTAATGCTATAAATAAGTATAATGATGTATCTCTTCTCTCAATTGCCAGTTGTTGATGCTGTTGTCTTGCACAATAGAAGAAAAGAATTGAATTTAAATCTCTACCCATCTCGTTTCTGCTTTTCTCTTGTGCACCAGTTAAGAAATTCAAATGTTTCTGCCATTATGAAGTGTTAAAAAAAAAAGATTCAAACTGGATCCCTCCCCCCCATTTATTTTTAGAGTTATGGAAGACTCAAGAAAATTACATAACTTCTGCAGTCAGCTTGGGCTTTGCCAGTTTCAACGTTTAGCATCTAAGCGTCTCAGGAATAATTTCTTTTTCCTTCCTAGCTTTACGGAGGTAGAACTGACAATTGTATATTTCTATTAAGGTGTGTCAGGGCCTGATTGATGTCCATGTACATTGTGAAATGATTACCACCATCAGGTTAGTTAACACTAACTCCATCACCTCGCAGTTACCTTTATTTCCCCCAGTGTGTGGAGTGAGAAGGGCTAAGATCTCCTCTACGAGCAAATTTCAAGTGTAAAGTTCAGTATTATTAACCAGAGTTGCCCTGCGGTCCGTGCACTCTCCAGACCCTATTCATCTCGTAACTGACAGTTTGTATTCTTGGACTAACCTCTCTTCCTCTCCACATCCCCCAGCCCCCGGTGACCACCATTCTATCCTCTGGTTCTAGGAGTTCGGCTTTTTTAGATTCCACACGTAAGTGGACCACACAACATTTATCTTTCTGTGCCATGCTTTCGTCACTTGTCTTAACCTCTTTCGCTGTGGTCAGGATTGGGAAGGAGCCTCCTGTGAATGGAGCATGTGGACCCCAGGTCGTCCGTCATACCACGGGGGCTACACTGCCGGTGTGCCTTCAGATGGTCACAGAAATCGTTGAGCTTGTTATGGGAGCGCTTTGACCAGAACTATGTGCATGCATTCTCTGAGATCTTCGAATTTCCCCTGTAAGAGTTTAAAATGATGGGGACACCTGAGTGGCTCTGTCGGTTAAGCATCAGACTTCAGCTCAGGTCATGATCTCATGGTTCATGAGTTCGA
The DNA here is from genome assembly GCA_004023845.1 of Helogale parvula. Classification (NCBI taxonomy): domain Eukaryota; kingdom Metazoa; phylum Chordata; class Mammalia; order Carnivora; family Herpestidae; genus Helogale; species Helogale parvula. Next base: position 847 of record PJEM01013585.1, on the reverse strand, counting down.
GCCCCACATTGGGCTCTGTGCTGCCAGCTCAGAGCCTGGAGCCTGCTTCAGATTCTGTGTCTCCCTCTTCACCTTCTCCTCTCCTGCTTGTGCTCTATCTCTAAAGAATAAATAAATGTTAAAAATATTTTTTAAAATAAATCAATAAGCATGTTTAAACAAAAAGAGTTTGAAATGATATTTCTTTTTCCTACAAATAGGCCATTTTTGTATGTGACTTAACTAAAGGCATAAAGCTTCTTAGGACATTTTACCTAAATACACTTTTGAATACAAAGCTAAGGCCAGGACTCATGGGATTCAAATAACTGGGGACCAAAATATGGGCCACAATCATATAATTTTTACAGAGGCATGCGGGCCAAGACACTTCAGATCATTTCTGCATGTCATATTTCATGTGAATTTTCCTGCCGGGGACTGCCATGTTTCTGTCTGCTTCAAGGCAAGGTTTATTCACTCAGCAGAGTGAGCAGTAAACAAGATTTGCATCTGGAAGTTGGCGACATTCATGCTGAGACAGACCAGAGGGCCTAGGTGCATAAGATCAAAACCATTCAGTGTTAATTCTCCGCCTCCCAGCTTTGCTGAAGGCAGATTGGGGGTGTTTCTTTTACCTGGTATTCTGACGTAAGTCAAATGCTTTGTTCCTTCTGCCCTGAGAATGTATATAAGAAACGATTCTCTTAATAAACTCTCTCTTTCTCTCCGCATAACCAGAAACCGTGAGTGTTGTGTTTTATTTTCCGTACGTCCCCCTTTTCCCTTTTCTCTTCCCTTCCCTCAGGAGAAGAACCCGTGTCCGTCCTCCCCGCACAGGCCAGAGCGGCCAGGGAGGGTCACGGCA
>PJEM01013584.1:0-40095 GCA_004023845.1 Helogale parvula | reverse complement strand
CATTGGTAAGGTTTCTCTCCAGTATGGATTCGGCGATGTAGATTTAGGGAAAAGGGCCGGTTAAAGGCCTTTCCACATTCTTTACATTGGTAAGGTTTCTCTCCAGTATGGATTTTGTGATGTTTGTTAAGGTCTGACTGTCGAGCAAAGCATTTGCCACATTCATTACATTGGTAAGGCTTCTCTCCAGTATGGATTTTGTGATGTTTGTTAAGGTCTGACTGGCGAGTAAAGGATTTGCCACATTCGTTACATTGGTAAGGTTTCTCTCCAGTATGGATTCGGTGATGTACATTAAGCTGTGAGGACTGGGTAAAGAACTTGCCACATTTTTCGCATTGGTAAGGCTTCTCTCCAGTATGGCTTCGGTGATGTATCTTAAGGGCTGAGAGACATTTAAAGAACTTGCCACATTCCGTACATTGGTAAGGTTTCTCTCCAGTATGGATTCGGTGATGTTTGTTAAGGTTTGAGTGGTGAGTAAAGGACTTGCCACATTCGTTACATTGGTAAGGTTTCTCTCCAGTATGGATTCGGTGATGTGCATTAAAATCCGAGAGCCACTTAAAGAACTTACCACATTCTGTACATTGGTAAGGTTTCTCTCCAGTATGGATTCGGTGATGTTTGTTTAGGCCTGACTGGTTAGTAAAGGCCTTGCCACATTCCGAACATTGGTAAGGTTTCTCAGCAGTAATGGTTCTGTGATGTTCGGTAAGAGGTGAGTGTTGGGCAAAGGCCATCCCACATTTTTTATGTGTGTAAGATTTCTCTCCTGTACGGATTAGTCTATGTTCATTTACTGATGAGGCATCATTAAAGGTTTTACCACCTCCTTCACATTCGTAAGGTTTTCCTCCACTGTGCACTCGCTGATGTTGAATTAGTGCTGAGAGCCTGTTGAAGGCTTTGCCACACTCCTTACAAATGTAACCTTTCTGTCCGGCATGGATCGTCTTAGTGATATGTAGTCTTGATGACTGACTAAGTAGGTTCCCAGGTTCATTGCATGTGTATGGGCTTTTTCCCACATGAATCCTCTTCTGATCACCAGCACTGGAGGACTGGTTAAGTATCTCTCCACATGCGTCATATTTAGAGTGATTCTCTCCTAAATGTATACTCTTCCGTGTAATGAGGTTGGCGCTTTGACCAGAGACATCCCCACGTGGATGCCAGTCACCATCGTCTTCTGGAATAGGAGTCCCCAGGTGTACTCTATGCCCTTCACTCTCCCCATCCTCGTTCCGGTCTCTCATTAAGTGTCCATTCTCAAGGGCACTACCTTTATATCCATCCACTGACACTCTTTGGATAGAAGTTCCTGTAAATGTCTCTGAAAGGAGGCTGTCAGTTTCATTTGGAATTACAGCTGAAAGGTAAAAATGAAAGTAAAGGCATTCCACTTGCTACTCTCTGATGCTTAGAATTAAAATTTGTCTTACACAAAACTGAAATCAGAAAAAGTCAACTCAGGAAAAAGGAATCACTACTTTTTCTTTTTCTTAAAATACTTATTTTTTAATGTTTTTTTTTTATTTTTTGAGAGATGGAGAGAGAGCTTGCAAGAGGAAGGGGAAGAAAGAGAGAGAAACACAGAATCTGAAGCAGGCTCCACTCTCTGAGCTGTCCACACAGACCCTGACATGGGACATGAACCCACTAACGATGAGATCATGACCTAAGGTAACGTGACTGACACTTGACTGAGCCACCCAGGAGCCCCAAATCATTAGTTTTTCTACATCACTCAGATTGTATGTTAATGTAATCCCCACAGTTTTTAATAAATGTTATTGTTGACATATTTTGCAACTTTGATGTTGTTTGTATATTTAGAATGAAAGGCTTTGGGGTGTGTGGTTGGCTCAGAGAGGGTTGCGCGTCTGACTCTCGGTTTCAGCTCAGGTCGTCCTCTCATCATTTGTGAGTTCCAGCCCACATCTTCGTCTGCACTGACAGTGTGGAGCCTGCCTGGAATTGTCTCCTGTCTCTCTGCCCCTCCTCCACTCTCTCTCTCTCTATCTCTCCAAGTAAATGGGAAAAAGAAAACCTTAAAGGAAATGAGCGGTTTTGCTTACTTGATTCTGAAAATTAAGTTATACCCCTAAATTCTGTGTAATAATGACTTTTAAGTGCTAAATACATAGAGGCTTTCATTAGAGATTTCTGGGGTTGATATTGATGAGTATACGTTGCAATTTTCCTCTGCATGAAAACCAGCTAGTAAATCAAAATATGCCCACTTTCATGGTTACACACTGAGATTTTAGTCTTAGAGCTGCAGAGGTGGGTAGGTGGCTCAGTAGGTGAAGCGTCGGACTTGGGCTCAGGCCGCGATCTCAGAGTCTATGAGTTGGAGCCTTGAGGAGGACTCTGTGCTGACAGCTCAGAGCCAGGAGCCTGCTTCAAATTTGGTGTGTCCCTCTATTTCAGCCCTCAATGCCTGCTCTATCTTTCAAAAATAAACATTACAAATGATATATCCAGTTTTTGATACAATGAATCATAATGTAATCTATATACAACTACTCAGAACATGAAAACATATATGACAAAGTCACAGGAACTTCCTATTATAATGACAAAATTATTAAATGATTCAATGATCAAGAAAAAATGAATGGAGATTTTATTATAGGTTGCAAGTTTTGAATTCTAAATATTCTATCTCCCTTGTGACATTAATTTATGTAGAAATTCTAGGAAAATAAGAAGAGATTTAAATTATTTTACGGCTGAGGAATGGAAGATACAGAGTGGAAATTTTGTATTTTAGCTAATACCATCAAAAAATGAGCTTTTCTTACTTTTTGTAAGTTTACTTTAATTAATTTTGAGAGAGAGAGACTAAGTAGGGACCGAGCAGAGAGAGAGGGAGACAGGATTCCAAGGTTGCTCTGTGCTGTCATCACTGAGACCTGTGTGGGACTCAGACTCACTGACTGTGATGTCATGACATCAGCTGAAGTCAGATCCTTCAGCAACTGATCCAAACATGTGCCCCAAAAATGGAACTTTTGAAGTGAAATAAAGGGTTAGATTTTCTCAATTTAGGGAGATGCTTAATCAACTGATGGACTTAGAGGGTCACAATTTTGTATGATTAGGATTAAAGCCTCCATATATTGGAAAGCATTAAGCAGAAATTAGATGGGCTCTGTCTCCAGTGTTCCTAGGATTTCTGCACCAAATTCCAAGATGCCTACTGCTACCCTGACGCATTTATCAATCAAGGCAAACACTCAGAAATGAACGAATATAGACTTCCTCAGAAACACAATAAATACCCCAAGCTCTCAAAGCAATGGAGAGCCACTGAGATTATGGAAGCCCTCACTGTGGACGTGAAGAAGCTTTAAGTGGAACTGAAGGAGAATCCTTAGAGATTTGTGAGGGTGTGATGTATTGGAAAGCAGATGTGCCTCTGTGAAACATATTGACATAAAACTAGGTTTTGCAAACTGATTTCCATTCAAGAATGGCTGCTCAAATCACATTGTACGGTCTTTCTTCATCCTTCACATTTGGACCTCACCTCTATCATCTGCCTCATTCATTCCCACTTACCTGGGTATGAGGCTACTGTCTCCTTTCTCTTCACATCCCATAGCTCCCTCTTTTGTTCCAAATAGATGACCAGATCTGGCTTTGACACAACAAGACCTGTTTGTTAGAACAAAAGAATAGAGTATTGCTGGAGATTCTACCTTTCAACCCAGTATTGGACTCAGTAGAGAAAAGAGGACATTCTGGAATTCTGGCAAGTCATGCCCAAATGCTGTTGCCCAACAGCCCCTTTGGAACACACAGGATGGATTTCCAAGTTTCACATCCTGATCTCTACTTCTGAGCCTTACCACTACCAACATGAGTAGAAATTCATATTGAAGATGGATATATCATTTTATGCCACTCAATACTTAGAAATGCCATCATCTAGGAAATGATGATGTGACTCTCAGGAAGGGAAAACTCACCTGAAAGGAAACATCATGAAGTCTTTTCTCTACATCTGCCAACCCCTCCTTCTTTCTTTACTGTAGGGAGTTGAATCCCAGCCATGCAAGAGAAAGCTTCTAAGAGACAGGAAGGAACAAAACCCTTGAGTGCGGCTTGGGAAATCTAGAGGGAGTTAGCCTCACCCAAGAAGACGAGGTGTCCGTAGGTCTCTAACATCACATCTCTGTACAGTTCCCACTGACTGTGGTTCAGGCATCCCCACTCCTCCTGAGAGAATTCGACGGCCACATCCCTGAAGGTCAGCAGTCCCTGCAACAAACTGCACAGTTACCAAGTGGACACACGAGGAGGTCATAATGATACCTAAGATGCAGGAGGAAGATCATGTGACCATCTGGACCCCGCGACCCGATCTGCACTGCTTACCTGCATGTGCCCACAGGCCTCCGTCCCTCATTTTACTTAGCCACTTATTGACACCTCCCTTTTACTGCAGGAAAAACACCCATGAGCTCAGTGTGCTGTGGTGGAAATACATAAGGTAATGACTGCCCTGGGGAAGAGCTGAATTGGCTCAATTTGGGCTTAGCCGCTGAGTCACATCTATGCAGATGGACATCAGAGTAAAGCATGGAGTGAACACAGGTACTTTTCAAAAAGGTTTATTTCCTGAAAGAGAGAGCACGAGTATGAGTGGTGCAGAGAGAAGAATTCCAACCAGGCTCCATGCTCAAGCTCCACGCTCAAGAAGCAGCTTGACTTGTGACTTGATCTCAAGACTGTAAGATCCTCACTTGAGCCTAAATCCAGAGATGGAATCTTCAGGGACTGAGCCACCCAAGAGCTCCCTTCGACCTCATTTAAGGCTTAGATTACGCCCCAAGGAGGAGCACAACTGCCATTTACTATGTAACAGACAGAAAATGTATAGAACTATGTTCTTAAGGCTCAAATGCAATTGTATCCCCAGCCTCCCCTTTCTAAATATCCACCCTAACCCTAAATACACGGAAACCATTCTGGGGCGCCTCAATGGCTCAGTCTTCTGCCTCTTGGTTTCAGCTCAGGTCATGATCTCACGGTTTGTGAGTTGAACCTGCATGGGTGCTGATGGTGCAGGGACTGCCTGTGATTCTCTCTGTGCCTCTCTCTCTGCCCCTCCTCCACCTTTTCTGTCTCTCAAATAAAGTTAATAAATTGAAAAAAGAAAAAAGAAACCATTCCTCTTCCTCTGTGAGTCTCTAGTTTCGAAGTTTTACCTTGCGATCTCCTTTTTTCCTGAAAATAAATTTTCCTTTGACATCCTTCCCTGGAAGAATTTTTATGATTCATCAAGGACTAAATTCCTGTTAGTTCAGTTATGTTAGGAGTACTGAGTTTGGCTTAAATGAATTTCTAACTTTCTGCAGTAAGATGATTGGGGACACAGTATTATGCTCTAATATGTTCTCTAACTTTGAGGTATAAACCGATATACATATTTGTTTGTTCAAGAGAATTTGTAAATAAAGGCATCAACAAAGGCATACACACTGTTGTTGTTTTTTTTATAGAAAGAGACAGAAAGCGCAAGCAGGGGAGGGTCAGAGAGAGAGACACACACAGAATCCGAAGCAGACTCTAGGCTCTGAGCTGTCACCACAGAGCCTGAAGCAGGGCTTGAACCCACATACCATGAGATCATGACCTGAGCTGAGGGCAGACACTTAACTGACTGAGCGAGCCAGGCACCCCATAGACATACACACTTTTGCATTCTGCATTTACATCAATGGCACGGGTGGTGTCTATCTGTAAAAAAAATTTTGTGACTGTTTAGTTTTGAAAGACAGTACATGTGTCTATTGTATTAAACTATTTTTGCGATTGTCTATTTATTTTTGAAGGAGATAGAGACAGACTATGAGCAGGGAAGGAGCAGAGAGAGAGAAAGACACAGAATCCAAAGCGGGCTCCAGGCTCTGAGCTGTCAGCACAGAGCCCAGCACAGGGCTCAAACTCATAAACTGAGAGATCATTCCTGAGCTGACCTTGGAAGCTCAACTGAATGAGTGATGTGGTGTCTCTTTCTTAAAGGAAAGTTTGGGTCAGTTAGAAATATACTTAGCATATTCTAACATGAATCAGAATTCACAGCAGGGAATTGGGGATCTTATTAAAATGCAGATTCTGTTCAGGAGTTCTGGCAAAGGTCGGTGTCCACATTTCTTTTTTTTTTAATGTTTAATTTATTTATTTTTTCATTTTATATAATAGTTTATTGTCAAATTAGTTTCCATATAACACCCAGTGCTTCTCCCCACAAGTGCCCCCACCATGACCATCACCCCCTCCTTCCCTCTCCCTCTCCCTTTAGTCCATGGTTCCTTTTCAGTATTCAGTAGGTCCCTTGATCTGTGTCCCTCACTCTTCCCCGCTCTTTCCCTCTTCCTCTCCCCATGGTCCCCCACCAGGTCTCTCCTGTTAGACCGAAAATGCAAACATATGGTATCTGTCCTTCTCTGCCTGACTTATTTCACTTAGCATGACACCCTCAAGGTCCATCTACTCTCCTACAAATGGCCAGATTTCATTCTTTCTCATTGCCATGTCGTACTCCAATGTATATATATACCACCTCATCTTGATCCATTCATCAGTTGATGGACATTTAGGCTCTTTCCATGATTTGGCTATTGTAGAAAGTGCCGCTATGAACATTGGGGTACATGTGCTCCTATGCCTCAGCACTTTTGTATCCCCTGGGTAAATCCCTAGCATTGCTATTGCTGGGTCATAGTGGAGTTCTATGGATAGTTTTTTGAGGAGTCTCCACACTGTTTTCCAGAGCAGCTGCACCAGTTTACATTGCCACCAACAGGGTAGGAGGGTGCCCCTCTCTCCACACCCTAGCCAGCATTTATGGTCTCTTGATATGTTCATTTTAGCGACTCTGACAGGGGTGAGGTGGTATCTCAGAGTCACTCTACATCAGTTAAATTCAAATCAAATCCACATTTCTAACAAGGCAGTAGTCTTTGAGTCAAGGGATACATATTTCAATAACAAAGAGGAAGAATTCAATGACAAGAACTCTTGGAGGACTTGGAACTGAATGGGATTCATAGCAATTACAAGTTCAACTAGATGAGCAAGAAAGGCAACAAGGTTTAAAAGCATTTCCTGGTTAGTAGAGAGCATCTAACAGTTTCTCATAAACTCATGGAAAACAATTTATAATAATCTAAGAGAACACATGATTCTTCTATTTTCGTGAATCTTTTGTCAAGAATCCGGTACATGGTACAGATCAGATTTTAACTCAGGTAATCTGACCTACAGTCAGTTCCTGTAAAAGGACACACAGGTTAATAAACCCAACAGACCCTAATTCAATGTTCATACCGGCATCAAACCTGAGAATGATGGTCAGAAGGTGTGCACAGAAAACCGATCTATCTTTATATATTCCATGCACACATCCATACTGATTGAAAGTAATTATATAAGATTAGAAGTGATAGAACAGAAAATTATTAGGGTGACTAAAAACAGGTTTTTAAAAAAATGTTTTATTTATTTTTGATACAGAGAGAGACAGAGCTTGAGAGAAGGAGAGGCAGAGAGAGAAGGAGACACAGAACCTAAAGCAGGCTCCAGGCTCTGAGCTAGCTGTCAGCACAGAGCCTGACGCGGGGCTCAAACCCACAAACATGAGATCTGACCTTAGCCGAAGTCAGAGCCTTAGCTGACTGAGCCACCCAGGTGCCCCGAAAAACCAGTTTTAATGAGTGTGGTGCCTGGGTCAATACTTAACCATATTAACCAACTATATCACCTGGCACCTAGAAAGCCTTTCTTTAAATATTTATGTATTTAGAGAAAGAAAGATTGCTCACGTAGGAAAGAGAAAAAAGAGAGAGAGAGGATCCCAAGAGCACTCCTAAGGTTACCATGAAGCCTGACATTGGGCTCTATCTTATGAACCTCGAGATCATGATCTGCACTGAAATTGAGTGAAGACACAAGTAACTGAGCCACTCAGGTGCCCCTCATTGAAACGGGTGCCTTGTTTCAATCATCCTTTGTGCTCTCTGGTACTTCAGGTTTTTAAGGTGCTCAAACACGGTAATTAAGTGATTCGTCACTTTCTGAACACACAAACAAGTACAAACAAGAGTATGTATGTCTGTGTCATAACTACAAAGAAAGTAAAAACCTATGAGATGAAGGTCTGACTGACTCAGAACCTCTACTCCCGGAGGTCATTACAACTACTACACGGAAGTGAGAACCTTTATTGCCCCACAGAAAGTGACCTCAGATGGGCCAGGAATAAAGAAATGCTCAAGAAAGTATTTTTGAGGCCTTTTGGGTGAGCGAGGCTGACCTTATTAAAGCACAGGGACAGGGTCTGTGGATAGAATGAGCGGCAGTGTGATTGCGAGGAGCCATTGATCATATACTTTAACCTGTAGGGGAGACATAAAAGTTTCCCAAGGGATTTTCATAGGAAAAGAAAACTCAGTGGATCCTGAGAGTCAGGCTTTGATCAAGCGAAGCTAGCTTTTTGTCTCTAGAAAAGCATTAACATTAAAGCAGTTGTACATTCCTTGAGCAACATCCTCCTCTGCCAGTCTCCTGTATTTCCCAGTGGGTTGCAAGTTGTAAGAAAATTGAATTTTATCTACATTTCTTCTGCCTTTGTTCTCCTCACCAGAAATGGCCAAAATCAGGGTGCCTGGGTGCTCAGTCAGTCAACCATCTGACTCTTGATTTCAGCTCCAGTCAAGGTCTCATGGTTTTGTGAGTTTGGCCCAGAATTCAGGCTCTGCACTGACCCTGGGGAGCCTGCTTGGAATTCATACCCTCTGTCTGCAACTCCACTGCTCCTAGTCTGTCTCTCTCAAAAGAAATAAACTTTTAAAAAACTAGAGGGAAAGAGAAACGGGGAGAAAGAAGATTCCAGTTTGAATACGATGGTGTTTAGAAATCACTCAGGGAATCTTCCTAAAATTATTTCACCTGATTAGAAGGAAAATATGAACATTACGGGGGAGAAATATGGCAGAGAGCATACAGCCCCGTAAATAAGATAACAACAGATACCAGGAAATGAATGGATCGCAGTGCCTAAGGCACACCTGCGAACACAGGATCACCAGTGCGTTCTTGGGACCCCCAAGCAGTAAATCAGAATATAAACAACTCTGAGGATACAGTGGATTTATACACCCTTCAGTCACATAGAGTTTCCATGTCTAGATACTACAGTATCTAGAATATTTTCAAGTATCCTTTCCACATTCTAGGGAGCAGGAACATTCTAGGGCATTCTGTGCCTCATACCCATCGTATGTATTTGTGCATTTTCGCAATCCTAGTCTACCCAGAGCAGTGAAAGCATTGATTTCAGAGCAAAACAGGAACGGTTCTCCTTGAGTGCACCCGAGGACCTGACTCCAAAAGCAACAGGAAACTGGGATGCAACACCCTCCCGACTGAACCTGTCACGAAGAGACTATTTTCATTAGGAGCAGGAATTTAATTCAAATTGACAAGTATTGTTGCCCAATGGAAGCCAGGTTGGAGAGAAGGGAGAGAAGACTCTGGGGTTCAGAGGAGGAGCGTTCTAAACTCCTAAACTTGAGTATCATTTCTGAGAAGCTTAAAAATTAAAAAACGCATAAAGCAGAACCATCAGAACAAAAAATAATTTTTTTTAATTTCTTTTATAGCAGGATTCTCACACTGAGGCTTTTCTTTCCAGGAAACAACTTTATTCCTCCTGGCACCTCTCAGCTGAGTTCGTACCCAAAGAACTGAGCCCTGAACACTGCTTGGTATAGTTTTTTATATATGTTGTGCCCCCAGATATGGTAACACACAAACATGCAGTGCAGCCACGTGGTGTCCTATCCCAAGGTCAGGACGGATGTTGTCAGGTACTCATGAAGCCACGTTGTGTGGAAGGTTTTTAGTGTTTCATTCTTTAGGGAGGACACAGAGAGAAAGAAGGAGGGAGAAAGAAAAAATGCAAACTGAGGGAGAAAAACAGAGGAAGAGAATGAGAATCTTCACTAGGCTCCAAGTTCAGCAGGAATCCCGACTCAAGGCTGAAACACAGGTCCCTGGGATCACGGCCTGAACTCAAATGGAGAGTCCGATGCTCAACTGTCAGAGACACCCAGGTCCCCACAATTTCTACATGGGTGAAATTTTCAGAGAAAAAGACAACAGGGCCTCTGGCCAGGGGCACAAGGCTTACCTGAGAACTGGCCATTTCTTCTTTCATTTTCTCCTCTATGTTTCTTTCTCAGAAGATCTTTGTGGAGAAATCCCAGCTCAAGTCAGAGAAATTTGTCTGAAAATTAAGCAAAGCAGTGTCTTCACTGGTAAACTGCTGGCCTGCAGGCAGGACTTTCAAATGCAGAGAAGGTACAACTTCCCAGTCCTTCCTGTCAGGAACAATTGAGAAACTATGAGCCCCAACTTGGAGAACCATCTTGAGATTGCCTTCTCTGCTTGGGGGTGGGGGTATCTCTGTTGGGAGGCACCTTGGACTCAGGGTTGAGTGAAAATTCCTGGGGAAGGTAAGGCACGTGTGCCAAGTGTCTTGTCGCCAGGCAGCGACCACTATTTACCCTCCTGAAACTATCATTTCTGCTTGGGCATCAACCCTCAGAAGGCTTTGCTGATTAGAGTCAGGAGTGGCCTGTCCCCCTGCCCTGTCCCTGAGGCATGATTGCACATGGTCAAGGAAAAGAGGAGCAAACTAGATACACCCTAATGCGGCTAAGGCAAGCCACCTAGAATTTTCCTCCTAGCTGAGCAGTTAACTGATAAGTGAATTTTTTAAACTCCTGGATGTCGTTGCAAGTCACTATCGTGATAAATGTCAACAATATATCATTTGTCTTGGGTCAGTGAGAGCAGACATTGTGTCTCCTGGGGATCCTGTTTTTCTGGGTACCTTCTCTTAGAGCTATAAACAGCCTACTGACCCTTACTCATGAAAAACTGACCTTTACTAAAGAATGCTCTTTGCCTCATGGCTAAAGATCACTTTCTCAGGGCTCTACCAAAGGTTTTGTATATCTTGCTCTTCTGCATCCTATGGGGAAAAAAGTACGCTTAAAAAATACCTGCCCTTCCCATATAACAGCATGAGTGCCTGTGGCTGTTATTTTGACAATCATTGCGACTAAGATTACAATCGTAACGTCTGCAGAATCCCCGATCTGCAAAATTGTGTTGAAAAAATTATTTATGAGAAATCATTTCCTAACATACCCTGTTCTTTCGGCTCCTTGTACCTCTCACGATAAATAAAGCTAGAGAATCAGACAGAGCAGAGATGCCTGCGTGGTGATCACAAAGAAACTTGAGCTATCTCACTTCTTTTCGCTGACACCATCCATCCTTCAGGGACCCCTGGACTTGTGGGAGCTGGACTCTGGCACCTCCCTTCCCACAGAAGCCCACAAACTCTGCTTAATCACAGAAAAAGGATGCTATTTGGACCTGGGCTACCCCAACTCCTCTAGAGGAGACCTGCCACCTCACCTTGTCGAAAAGCCTGCACTCAACTCTAATAGGTCTTTTTTTAAATAGTGTGTATTTTTTTTTGCATGAGGTAGACAGAGAATGGGCATGAGCAGGGGTGGGGCAGCGAGACAGGCAGTCAGATTCTGAAGCGTGCTCCAGGCTCTGAGCTTGAGCACAGACCTGAGCCAAAGTCAGGTGGGTAAAGGACTGAGCCACCCCAGCACCTCTCAACTCTCATAAATCAATGGGAAGCCTTCCTGCTTATCCCTGGGCCCCACCTAGATTTATGATAGAAAAGGATAAGATTCAGGAGGCAAAATGGGAAAGATCAGGACCTGAGGTCTCTGGGTGGGGAAAAAGCATTTAGAACAATGCTGTGAGTGTCTGATCACAGCGAACCCCCTCAGGTGTAAGGTTACTCTGAAATATTTGACAGACACCACCTACTGCCCCTCAGCTTCCCCTCAGGAATTTGACTAAAGAGCTAACTAAAAATGAGTAGTAGATCATAAAACCTAAGACCCACAGGGAACTGTCTGGCCTTAGACCACCCCTCAGACAGTTGAAATGTGACAATCAGGAGTGGATCCTGACACCTACAGTTATTAGGTCAATAGTGAAGGACTTGAGAAGAAACATGGCGGAAGGTAAAAAGGGTGGGAGACACCTGAACCTCATAAAACAAAGATCCTTGCCTATTGTCTCGGATTTTCACCCTCTAATGCCCCCTCTCTGTACACAGAGCTTTCCTACAATCTCCCTCTCTTATACTCTAATCAACTTTGGCCTGTTGTTCATTTGGGGTCTGGTTCTTCCTTCTTGGAAGCAGGGAGATGTGGAATCCCTGGGGTTGTGGTAAAAAATCCTGCACAGGGTCCCCTGGAGCATTTCACTAAAACAACACTGTTGTATCCACCCACCCACCTGAGGGACTATGAGGGGGAGGGCAGCAGCAAGGATCCTTCAGGAAACTCAACAGGGATTTTGGGCATTTGGGGAGGTGAACTAGCATAGTAACTGAGGCTCCCCTGGTTGTTGCCCAGATTAAAATCCATGACTTCTCCTCTGACAGAGTTTCTGGAGATTCACGGATTCTCCCTCTTTCTGCAACACAGAGGGAGACACCCTTCCAAATGGAACTTTCCCTCATGCATGCAAATGTTTCTTACAAAGGAAACGTGTCCTGGGTTTTAGAGATTTTCCTTTGTTAGTAGAAAATAATCCTTATGGCAAAGAGACAATTTGAGGTGACAAACTGCTGCCCTTCAGTAAGAAAGTTTATTTTCCTAAGTCAGTGCCAAATAGTTTTCCAAATAGAATGTCTTTTTTAAAAAATTATTGGGGGCCTAGATGGCTCAGTCAGTTAAGCCTCCGACTTCAGCTCAGGTCAGATCTCACATTCGTGGGTTCGGCCCCACGTCACTCTCTGTGCTGACAGCTGGCTCAGAGCCTAGAGCCTGCTTTCGGTTCTGTGTCTCCTTCTCTCTCTGCCTTTCCCCTTCTCATGCTCTGTCTCTCTCTGTATCAAAAATAAGTAAAATATAAAAAAATTTTTAAATTATTATTTCTGTCCGAGAGAAAGAGTGAGAAAGAGAGAGTGCATGAACAGGGAAGAGGCAGAAAGGGAGACACAGAAGCTGAAGAACACTCCAGCCTCTGAGCTGTCAGCACAGAGTCTGACAGGGGCTCCAACTCCTGACCTGCGAGAACATGACCTGAGCCAAAGTCGGGTGCCCAAGCAATGGAGCCACCCAGGCACCCCTAGAGGGAACTTTTTAAAACTCCCATCAACAATACATGAAAATTCTTACCTAAGTGGTCATTATTTTCACTGAAATTTGGTGTTACCCTGTCGTTTTAGGAGGGTCCTTTTTGATTTTCTGTGTGTTCTGTCCTGTTTTGTTCTGTTTGGTTGCGATTCTAGTAAATCTTGAATGGTTTCTCACAATAACATATGAAATTGTCTTCCTACAGGTTTTATGGTGACCAAAATTGAAATCGCTTAAAATTACAAAGTAGAACAAAAATCAAAATGACCGCATTTAAATACTCCATGGGTTGATATTAACGTAAGTAACCTTGTTTTTCTTTGAGGCAATGACCCCACTTATTTTTTATTAAGTGCACTTATTTTGACACCGAGGAAGAGATACGGAAAGAGCACAAAAGCAGAGGAAGAGCAGAGAGAGGAGGACAGAGGATCCAAAGCAAACTCCATGCTGACAGCAGAGAGCCAGATGCAAGGCAGGAACAAAGGAACTGTCCTCACATTACCTGAGCTGAAGTGGGGTGCTTAACAGGCTGAGCATCTCAGACAGAAGTCTTAGTGTTGTTTTTTTTTTTTTTTTTAATGAGAAACCCAGTACCACCCAGAAAACAAGATCAGCAGGACTGGCAGCACAAACAGTTCCTGTCCAAACCTGGTGGATTCTGTATTTCCCTACAAACCCCAAGCCCCTTCCTCTGTGTGGCCTTGCAGTTCTGAAGGCGCTAATTTGCCTCAGACCCCTCTGTCTGGTAAAGCAAGAAAGCTACTGTACCTCTTTATCCCACATTCTCTCTCTTCAGTTTCCTGTGGCTCTGAGCACCAAGGTCACTTCTCAACAACGGAATGAATGTGTAGGACAGGAAACATTTTTTCTTCATCAGTTCTCATTTCTTTGGCTGGCCTAATAATCGAACTATGAGAAGACAGATTCATAAGAGAATAAAAGGCTTAAGTATAGCAACATCAATAAGATGAGCATCAGGCAAATGATGCTTAGGTGCCATTGTGACTTATGGAGAGGTGTAGAGATTTAGAATTTCAAAAAGGGGGAAATACATTCCCAGGAAAAAGGAAAGAAGCAATGTCGGGCAAAGAAATATTTGTCATGCCAGGGAGGAAACTCTTTTTCAAAGGTTCCTCTCTAGATCAGGGGAGGAGCCAAGATGGCGGAGAGGAAGGGAGCGCTGTAAACTTCATCTGCCCCATCTATCGAGTGTATCGAGAAGTACATTAATCCTGTCCTCAAGAGAGGAAGGAGAGGGGCACATGAGTGGCTCAGTCGGTTAAGCACATGGCTTAAGCTCTGGTCATGATCTCATGGTTTGTGGGTTCAAGCCCCGCGTCGGGCTGATAGCTTTCTCAGAGCCTGGAGCCTGCTCTGGATTCTGTATCTCTCTCTGTCTCTGACCCTCCCCTGCTCACTGTCTCTTTCTGTCTCTCAAAATAATAAATAAATATAAAACATTTAAAAAAAAGAGTGGAAGGAGAAAATACAGACTCCAGAAAGAAGACAACCTCAAAGATACCTGAGTGAGTGAGTGGAAACTGAGGAGATTGGAAATCGGGCCACCGCGAGATGGGCAGGGGAGGCGGGAGCCCCATCCCTACATGGGGCAAGCATGCAGAGCCCGAGAGACATAGGGAAGAGAAAGAGAAACTGACCACGCTCATAGTACTGTCTCTGGAGCAGAGAGAAAGAACGTTTAACCCCGCTCAGAGAGAGAAACACTCACTCCATATATAACTGCTGGGTAGCACAAATCCCAAACCCAAGTGGCACAAGGGAAAAAACAACTTCCAGCCCTGTGTCATCCCGGCGGGCAGTCGGCGGCCTCGGCCACAGCGCCAGTTACAATCACTTCATCCTCGACTGTGGGAGTGGTAAAACATACCTCATTTCCCCGGTGCATCTCGCCCCCAGCACTGGCCACAAGAATCCCGAATCCCGGTGCCAAAGAGGGAAACTAGACTCCACCCCTACTCGACCCGGCAGGGAGTTGGCAGCGGTGGAGACCTGGGCTCGCGCATCTGCTACAGGAGCACACAGGTCATTTCCGGCAGCGCCCAGTGCCTTGAGAAGCAGCAGCGCGAATCACGGCCCCCCGCCAAGAGAAACTGATCCCTCCCCCAACGCGGTCCCCATCCTGGCTGGGGGCGGGGAGTTGGTGGTGTCGCCTGAAAGGGCTGCACTTCGCCTCTTGTTGAGCACCTCGCCTCAGGCAATGACAGCGCAAATCCCAGCAGGCACCAAGAGAAACTGTCCCCTCCCCCTACGAGATCCTGGTTAAGAAGCCAGCCACTCGTTGAGGTCAAGGAAGTTGTTTCCTACTTTCTCCTCGAGGGTTTGGATGGTTTCCTGCCTCACATTCAGGTCCTTCAGCCATTTTGAGTTTATTTTTGTGTATGGTGTAAGAAGTGGTCTAGTTTCCTTCTTCTGCATGTTGCTGTCCTGTTCTTCTAGCACCACCTGCTAAAGAGGCAGTCTTTTTTCCATCAGATACTCTTTCCTGTTTTGTCAAAAATTAATTGGCAACACATTTGTGGGCCCAGTTCTGGGTTCTCTATTCTATTCCATTGGTCTATGTGTCTGTTTTTTGCCAATATCATACTGTCTTGAGGATCCTTGACCTCAACCGCAGCAATTTCCTACTCGACACATCCCCAAAGACAAAGGGAATGAAAGCAAAAATGAACTATTGGGACATCCTCGAAATAAAATCTTCTGCAAGGCAAAGGAAACAATCAAGAAAACTAACAGGCAACAAAAGGAATGGGAAAAGATAGATGCAAATGACATATTAGATAAAGGGCTAGTATCCAAAATCTACAAGGAACT
The DNA here is from genome assembly GCA_004023845.1 of Helogale parvula. NCBI lineage: Eukaryota > Metazoa > Chordata > Mammalia > Carnivora > Herpestidae > Helogale > Helogale parvula. Next base: position 24,001 of record PJEM01013584.1, on the reverse strand, counting down.
CACCAAACTCCACACCCAAAAAACCAATGACCCAGTGAAGAAATGGGCAGAAAACATGAACAGACACTTTTCCACAGAGGACATCCAGATGGCCTACAGGCACATGAAATGATGCTCAACATCACTCATCATCAGGGAAACAGAAATCAAAACCACACTGAGATAACACCTCACATCAGTCAGAGTGGCTCAAATGAACAAATCAAGAGACTATAGATGCTGGCAAGGGTGTGGAGAGACAGGCACCCTCCTACACTGTTGGTGGCAATGTAAACTGGTGCATCTGCTCTGGAAAACAGTGTGGAGGTTCTTCAAAAAACTATCCATAGAATTCCCTTATGACCCAGCAATAGCACTGCTAGGGATTTACCCAAGGGATACAGAAGTGCTGATGCATAGGACCACATGTACCCCAATGTTCATAGCAGCAATGTCAACAATAGCAGAACATGGAAAGAACCTAAATGTCCATCACCTGATGAATGGATCAAGAAGATGTGGTATATATATACAATGGAGTATTACATGGCAATGAGAAATAATGAAATCTGGCCATTTGTAGAAATGTGGATGGACCTCGAGGGTGTCATGCTAAGTGAAATAAATCACGCAGAGAAGGACAGATATCATAAGTTTGCACTCATAGGTTTAACAGGAGAACAGGAGAAACCTAATAGAGGACCAGGGGGAGGGGAAGAGGGAAAGAGAATTGGGGAGAGAGAGGGACGCAAGACTTGAGAGACTCTTGAATACTTAAATCGAACTGAGGGCTGAAGGGGAAGTGGGAGGGGGGAAAGAGCTGGTGGTGATGGAGGAGGGCACTTGTGGGGAAGAGCACTGGGTGTTGTATGGAAACCAATTTGACAATAAACTATTAAAAAATAAATTAAGAAAAAGAAAAGAAAAGGTTCCTCTCTGTATTACCTCTTTTCCCAATAGAGGTCTCTCATCTAAATTATTCTTGGAATAAATGCCTTAGAAAAGAAGGCAATCTTTCCTTTGCACTCACAGAATAATCCTAGAAAACATTGTGTTACATTAATCGAGGCACACAGAGAAAAATATATAGTGTATAAAATTGATGACATTTTGGGGTGATGCGGGGTTTCTGGGGCCCGGAGCTGATGACCGAGAAAGAATTCTTAAGGGCGTCTGATTTTATTAAAGCCTGGAGACAAGACCCATGGTCAGAAAGAGGTGCACTGGGGTAGTTGGGCAGCGGCGGGGATGACTCTTTTATGCAGTCCAGGAAGATAAAATCTAGAGGGAGTTTCCAGAGAGACTTTCACACGTTACAGACTTACTGGAGACCTAGGTATTCTCAAGCTAAGGTTATTTTTCCCTCCAGCAAAGCATTAACATTGAGACAGTTGGGCGTTCCTGGACTTTTGGCTATAATGGGATTGCCTTGTCCTGGTAAGCTGCTGCAGACACTTCTCAGTTTACATGTTTGTGTGTTTCTTTGTCCTTTCCTGGTTTGGGGTAGTCTGGAGTGTCCAAGGAGGGCGATGTGCTAGCCTGGGCTTTGCCCCTCAGCCTGCCTCAAGTCCCTTATCAAAATCACATGGCTGTGGAATCTAAAATAACAAATGATAAATACCAGCATGTTTGTTGACAGGGGCAAAGGACAGGGAAATGTTCAGACATTGGATCAAATGGTAAATGGCTTACTGATGCAGATGTGTAGGACTCAACGCGTTTAGAGCATGGTGACCAGAGTTAAGACTAGTGTATTGTACACTTGAAATTTACTAGGGGGATGATGCCTGCATGGCGGAGTGGGTTGAATGTGTGACTTTGGTTCAAATCATGACCTCATGGTTTCTGGGTTTGAGTCCCTATGTCTGGCTCTGTGCTGACAGCTCAGAGACTGGGGCCCGCTTCAGATTCCATGTCTCCCTATTTCTCTCCCCCACCCCTGTCCTCTCGATTGCTCACTCTTGCTCTCTCAAAAATAAAAAAACAATTTTAAAAATGTTCTTGTTTTTAAAAAACGGTCATTTGTTAGGAAAGGCTATGCTAAGTGGTCACAAAACACACACGCACACAGGTGTTAGTTATGGGAGTTAGGGGATATATTGATTAGATAGATGGTGGTTATTACTTTGTAAGCAGCCCCCAGGGGTTCAAGGGCACTTGGCTCCAGTGGCGCTAGAAGGACCCATTTCTCCCACTCATGGCTGACAACATTAAAGGCAAGAAAGAAGACTTTGGCTGCCTCCATTTTGACTTGAAACTTTCTCACTGGGTTCCTTCCAGCTTGTGTCTTGGCTCAGGAGGGAGACCCTGAGGACAAAGCCCCTGAGGGGACCTGGAACTACCCCCTCAAGCCTCAGGAGTGTCCTGAGCCAGAAAGACCCCAGCCCAGCCCTGATGGACTCCTAGACAGTGACAGATTTAACTTTCATCATATACCGGCAGGCACCCACTCACTTTGGCCCCACATTTCACTGACATAAACCTTGAAGTATTGCCCACACATCAGAGCCAGCAGAAAACAACCACTGAGCACACTAACCATGAATAGACACAAGCAAGGGAATTCATGAGCCAAGAATATACCGGTAATATTAATACAGACAAACATACATGGAATTTATTGGCAGCTGACATATGGCTGATTCCTATTAAACTCCTTGTTAAAATCTACTCTGTTGAAAATTGTTACCCACAAACCTAAAACATAAGTAGAAACCCAAAACAAAATGAATAGATATTGTGGACACTCTCATACAACTGGAAGCATGATTAACAGAATTCTCAAATGAGAATAGGAGAAATTGTAACCATCAAAATCCTGAATAAATCATAGATATTTGTTCTAAAAAGATCCCGCTTAAAAAGTAATGAATTACACCTTGAGAAAAGTTCTCCATTTCCAAGTATTACTGATACATAAAAAGGACTGGAAATGAGAATTTCAGAAGTAGCCTCTACCATTTAATGTCACCCAATATTAGAGTTGTCCCTCATCTACAGTAAAGGATGATGGTAGGTTAAGAAGGGGACGCTAAAGCCGAAGATATGAAAAGTCATGAGGATTTTTATCTCAACATCTAGAAATCACTACTTCTTTCCCCTACAGCAGTGATCTGAATCACACTCATACAGAAAGGAACCTTCCAGGAGACGTTCTTAAAAAGGAAGCACCAAACCCTACATGTGGATTTGTACCCCTGCCTTGTGAAGTTAATTAGTTTAAAATGTACCCAGAAAGACCTCCAGCAACCCTCCTGTTTCTTCAAAGAATGTAAACCTTATCTTTGTTTTTACAGGAAAAAGAAATTCATGTTTATATATGTATGTTAATTTATTTTCATTTTTGACAGATAGATCTTTTTTTAAGTTTATTTATTTTGAGAGAGAGACTTGTTTTTAATGTTTCTTTATTTTACAGGGGGGGGGGGAGGCAGAGTTAGAGCAGGACACGAAATCCATAGCAAACTCCAGGCTCTGACCTGTCAGCACAGAGCCCAACGCAGGGCTCCAATCAGTGAACCACAGATCATGACTTCAGCTGAAGTCAGACGCTTAACTGACTCAGCGAATCAGGCGTTTCGGATGTCTCTAATTACTGAGAGGTATCAGGATTAATGCATTGATAATGAGGACTGGGCAACATAGTTGCTTGATGGTAGCCTAGGACAATCAATGCAGTTGCTTCAAAATAGACTAGCCCATACACTAGTGAGTGGCTCATTCTAAAATTGTTAATGGCATACAATATGACATTCATAGTCACAATGCAGTATTCGATATGATTACATTTTCATAAGAATCGCTTGTCAAAAATAAATAAAAATCATTTTAGAAAACACAACTACTTACTTCTGATGAGAGGCTGAAATGTAGTTTCTCCAATTCAAAAAAATTAGTCAAGGGGATGTATTGTATCTAATCTGCACCCAGTCCAAAGTGCTGTATATCTTCAAGGAAAGAATATGATAATAATTTGTATTAGAAAATTATAGTCATTCAAAAATGCAAAAAGACTTATTTTGCTTAGCAAAATACAATCTACTTGCATCCCCATCATTGCAGATGGTAAGATTTCATTCTTTTTGGTGTCTGAGTAATATTCTAGTGTGTGTGTGTGTGTGTGTGTGTGTGTGTATTATATATATAAATAAAGAAGATGTGGCATATATATTTTTGTTGGCTAATACACACACACACACACACACACATTACCCAGCCAACAAAGCTACATCTTCTTTATCAATACATCAGTCGATGGACATTTGGTATCTTTCCATAATTTGGCTATTCTTTCTAATGCTGGTCTATTGGGGCGCCTGGATGGCTCAGTCAGTTGGGGGGCCAACTTCGGCTCAGGTCATGATCTCGTGGTTCGTGGGTTCAGCCCCGGGTCGGGCTCTGTGCTGAAAGCTAGCTCAGAGCCTGAAGCCTGCTTCAGATTCTGTGTCTCCTCTCTCTGCCCCTCCCCCGTTCGAGCTCTGTCTCTCTCTCTCTCAATAATAAAAATAAATTTAAAATAAAATTATAATGCTGCCCTAAACATCTGGGCGCACATGCCTGTTATAATCAGTATGTTTGTATCCTTTGGGTAAATACCTATTAATGCAATTGCTGGGTTGTAGGGTAGTTCGATTTTTAACTTTTTGAGAAGCCTCCATACAATTCTGCAGAGTGCTGCACCAGTTTGTATTCCCACCAATAGCGCGAGAGGATTCCCCTTTCTGGAGCCCAAAACTCTTGATCTTGCAGTTGTGAGTTTGAGCCCCTGTTGGGTGCAGAGATTCCATAAAAATAAAATCTTTTTAAAAAATGAAGTAAGATCATACTAACATATAAAGAACTCCTGGAAATTGATATGGAAAGACTGATATGGAAATTGATCAACTAAAAAATTGATAAGATATAGGTTAGGAGTTCACAGAGAAGAAAATACAAGTGTCTCTTCTTAAAGTGCTCACTTTCACTGAGAATAAAAGAAATAGAAATTAAAACCACATGGAAATGCCATTTTTCACCTACAGGACTGACAGAAGTACAGAAGTTTGATAACACATTCTGTTTGTTGACGGGGCTGTTGTCGACATAGGCAGTCTTCTGGTGGGAGTGTGAGGTGACACGGCACCTGGCAATAGCTATAAATGTTACAAAATGCATGCACTCTTGTAGCAATCCCATTTCTGGGCGTTTTTTCCTATAGATTTAATTGAAAATCATGTGCAAAGTTATTCACTGGAAAATTGTTTGCTTTAGCAAAAAGTGGGAAAAAATGTTAATTAGTGAAAGCTTGGCTAAATAAACTATGTACATCCATCTATCAAAATTCTATGTTGGATTAAAAAAGAAATGAGGGGGACCTGGGTGGCTCAGCCAGTTAAAAATCCAACTTCAGCTCAGGTCATGACCTCATGGTTTGTAAATTTGAGTCCCATGTCCCAGGCTCTGTGCTGACAACTCAGAGCCTGGAGTCTGCTTTTGTGTCTCCATCTCTCTCTGCCCCTCCCCTGTTCGCTCCCTGTCTCTCTCTCAAAAATAAACATTTAAAAAATTAAATTAAGTTTAAAAAAGAGAGAATGACATCGACAAATACGACAGTGTCGGAAACTCTGAAAGTTTGTACCTCCACAAAAGCAACCAATAAGCAAAAAAAAAAAAAGGTCAGGATCAACTTATTTGGAACTCTGGAATCCAATCAAAAGCTTACAACAGTCAGGGAATGCTTAATTAAGAAAACACAGCTGAGTCTAAATAAGAGAGCCTTGTACCATCCTCCCCTCCACAGTAGCCCACATTGCTGGTACTATTCCCTGGCTTTGGAAAGAGTAGCACAGAACTTTTAAGAATTGGGGGTGCGTGCTTTGACCTGTCTGGTGGCTCCCTGATGGACCAGTTCCAAGAATTTGCCTTTATTTCACCTAACTCACAGCTCCCCCAGGGATAGGCGATACACTTTAAAGGGGAAAGGTGGAAGCAAACATTTGTGGATGAAAGCATCAGCAACTGGAACGTGGAGCAAAGGAAAACAGTTGAGAAAACCTGTGGGCACCTGAAAAGTTTGAGAGGAAAAACTGGGGAATAAGAGCTCTGAAAACCTCCCACAAATTCCAGGGAATCTGGAAAGTCATATATATGCCCAGAGCTGGAAGCATGCACAGAAAGACCTAAAGAAGGCCCTAAGCTCTTGCCTTGAGGCTCTGCACAGCAGGAAGGCAAAGCAAAGAGTTGTAAACTGCCTGAGCACATGTTGTAGGCACCCCAGACCTCCACCTGCAAAAGCAAAAACTGGGAGATCCCTTCCCTTCCCTCCCCTCCACTTTCTTCCTCTCCCCTCCCCTTTCCTTCCCTTTCCTTTCCTCTTCTCCTGGAATTTAAGAATCTCTGCCAAATCACTTGAGCACCAAGCTAACAGAATATAGATTTCTGTGGCCATACATGATAATGATCATAAATTTACAAATTTTAGTTCAAATTATGTGTAGTCACAATTATAGAGACAGAAAGTAGAATGGTGGCCTCAGGTGGTTGGAGGAAGGGCAGAATGAGGAGCTCTTGTCTAAGGGGTATGGCATTTCAGTTTGGAAAGATGAAGAAGTTCTGAAGGGGGACAGTGGTGACAATTGCACAGCAACATGAATGTGCTTAATTCCACCGAATTGTACACTTAAAGGGATAAAATTGTAAATATTATTTTACATATATATTTTTTCATTTAAATTTTAGTCATCATACAGTGCATACAGGTTTCAGTAGAATTCAGTGACTCATCACTTACACACAACGCCCAGTGCTCATCCCAGCACGCACCTCTCCCCCATCTAGCCCATATCCCACCGGCCTCCCTCTGTCTTATGTAAATTTTATCACAAACAAACAACCAAGGAGTACTAGAACAAGCAACAACAACAAACTTTGGAGAGGGGGAACAATCTGATTTCCCTGAGTTGCCACATTATAATATTCAAAACGTCCAGTTTTCAACAAAAAAGTTAGAAGATTTTTGTAAGAAGAAACAAGAAAGTATGGCCCATATACATGGAAAGCTAATCCAACCTGTCCCTAATAAAGACCAGACATTGATAAAACTTTAAATCAACTATTTTACATATGCTCAAAACGCTACAGGAAGCCACGTGCCAACATGAAAACCATGAGAATGAAGTTTCACCCAATCAAGACTATCAGTGAAAAGATTATAAAAGGAACCATATACGATATCTGGAACTGAAAAATATAATCACAGAAATAAAAAAATTCGCTACAGATTCAGTAGTAGATTTGAGCAGATGGAAGAGTCCGCACACCTGAAGATAAATCGATTGAAATGATCGATTCTGAGGAGCAGAAAGAAAAAAAAATACTGAAGAAAAAATGGGCAGAGTCTAAGAAATCTGTGGCACCATCAAGTGTACCGAAGTCTCAGAAGGAGAGTAGAGAAAGGGATAGAAAGAATATTTGAAGAAATAATGGCAAAAAAAAAAGAATAAAGATACTTTTAAAGTATGATTATGAAAAGATGTACAAAATATATTGTTAAAGAACAAAAGCAAGGTAAAACAAAAACTACATAAAGTTACAAAAATGCATGCTATAAACCTAACCATGGGAAACCACCAGACAAATTTAAATTGAGAGACATTCTACAAAATATTGGACTTGAATTCTTCAGAAATAGTAAGCTTCTAAGAGCGCCTGGGTGGCTCAATCTGTTAAGCATCCAACTCAGGTCATGATCTCACCCTTTTTGAGTTTGAGCCCCATGTCAGGCTCTGTGCCAACAGCTCTGAACCTAAAGCCTGCTTCATATTCTGTGCCTACCTCTTTCTCTGCCCTTCCCCTACTCGCACTCCGTCTCTCTCAAAAATAAACATTAAAAATTTTTTCAAGAAATATCGAGCATCTAAAAGCCAAAGAAAGACTGAACTATTACTCCATATTAAAGGAGATGAAAGACACATAGCAACTAAATACAATGTGTGACCTCGAACTGGATCCTGAACAAGAATTATTATTATTATTATTATTATTATTATTATTATTATTATTATAAAGGGCATTACTGGGACAACTTGAAAACTTTGAAGTCTGCAGATTAGATGATAATATTAATTAAATATTAATTTCCATTTTTGATAATTATACTATGGTGAATTTGTGGGAATGTACTGGTATAAATTTATATAGGTTTGATGTATTTGGGTGTAACTCACTCTCAAATGATTCAGAAAAAATTATGTGCAGAGAGAAAGAATAATCAAACAAATAAAGCAGGCATGAACATGTTAATAATTGAAGACTCTGAGTAAGGTTTATGGGAAGCCTTCATACTATTCTTCAAGTTTCCTTACTTCATAGAATTAAAAACGATTCTATCCTGTCAAAATAAATAAAGTGAAACCCACCTGCACAGGTGTGTGTTTTTCTGCAGTGGCACAAATGCAAACTCAGGAAGGAATGACTTGGATTTCCTTAGAGTTCATTTTTATCACATGAATATGCTAAAGGGAGAGGCACAAGGGACATGAGTGCGTGTGCAGGTGTGTGGCAGCGATGATTGTCCTTAGGATCCAAACTGAGAAAGAGGCAAAGTAAAGTTTAAAAGTATGAAGGACAAATGAAAAATATTATAGGATTAAAGGTTGTTAAATCTCCTTTGGGTCGAAAGATTGCTAGCAAGAGACAGCTACGATTAAGAGTTGTCAGGTCTCAGGGTTCGTAGGTGGCTTAGTCGGTTGAGTGTCTGGCTTTGGTTCAGGTATTGACCTCACGGTTCTTGGGTTCGGGCCCCACATCGGGCCCTATGCTGACAGCTAGCTCAGAGCTAGGAGCCGGCTTCGGGTTCTGTGTGTGTCTCTCTCTCTCTCTCTCTGACCCTCCCCTGATCATGCTGTCTCTCTCTCTTAAAAATAAATAAAACATATTAAAAATTAAAAAAAAACAGTTGTCAGCTCTCTATAAATGATAATATGATAGAAAGAGTCTCATTCTGTTTCTCATCTGCAAAATTCATAGATTTTGGATAAGTACATTAATTTTTTTAACTTCTTATCTAAACACTTCATCTAGTTAACATACAGTGTAATACTAGTTTCATGTGTACAATGTAGTGTTTCAGCGCTCCCATAGAACACCCAGTGCTCATCACAACAATGGATAAGTACATTCACATTTTTAAAGAAAAAAATTAGAGGTGATGAATTGGAAAAGTAGGAAGTGGTGGTTGTAATTGAGATTACGGATAAGTTGCAACTATGAGGATAAGCTCTCTTCTGTGAGGCCTGGAGTGAGTGGCTGCCTAGACTAACCAGGATGATGGGGCCAAGAAGCTAAAAAAACAGAGGCTGGAGATATAATTGCAGCGGATATTGAAATGTGTAAGTACTACGGTCTAAATGTGTCCCCCCAAAACATGTATGTTGAAACAATCCTGACCCCCAAAAATGATGGTAGCAGGACGTGGGGCCTTTGGGAGGCTCTCTGCTCTCATGAATGGAATTAGTGCTCTTATATGAGACCCCCGGGAGCTCCTTGCCCCTCCCCGCCACCATGCAAGGACACAGAGAGAAGGTGCCAGCTATGAACCAGGAAGAGGGTGTCACCAAAATAAAACCATGCTGGCACCTTGATCCTGAACTTCTCAGCCTCCACAACTGTGAAAAGGAAACTCCTCCTTTTTTATACTCAGTCTATGGTAATTTTTTGAAACAGCCCCAATGAACTACAATACCATGTATAAAAGTAGTTGCACAGAGGAAAGTGACCATGAGCAAGGAAGAAAAATCTTCAATAGGAAAAGAAACGTGAATGAGTCTGTAGACAATTACAGTAAAGAGAGGTGGTCTGGGGTATTGTTTTATGATGTAATCTTCAAAGCTAGGGTGTTAGGAAAGAGTGAATAAATAAGAAGAGTCTAAGAGTAACAGGAGAAAAGAAGGCAATCACTTTTTCTCTGGGACCAGTCATCTTCCAGTTACTATGCCACACAATACATTACCCAAGACCACAGTCTCTGAAAATAGCAATAATTATTCATTATCTCTCCTGGTTTCTATGGGTCAAGGATTTGGGGGCAGCTCAGGTGGGTAGTTCTGGCTCATAGGATCTCATGAAGTTGCCCTCTCTAGCCATGTGGTGTTCCAGTCATCCATCAAAAGGCCTGGTTGAATCTGGAGAATCCATTTTCAAGGTGTCTCGTTTACTTCATCAGCAACCTGGGGCTGCCTGTTGGTTTGGGATCTCAGTTCCTCTCCACACGTGCCTCTCCAAGAGGCTGCTTGAGCCCTCATGATACGGCAAAGCCTTTCCTCAGAACATGTTGTTGCAAAAAACAAAGCTGAAAGTTACAATGTCTTTTATGATCTAGTCTTGGGAGTTGCACACTGTTACTACACTACCTTCTATTGGGCTAAAGGGTCAGATCTGACTCACTGTGGGAGGTGACTGGACAGGGCATGACTCGTGGCAGGTAGGATCGTTGTGGGCCTTCTAGGAGTGAAGCTCCCATGAGTGGTATGACAGCATGGGACAGAAAACAGCCACCACTTGAGAAGGCTGCAAGGAAAGCAGTGTCCTCAGGGAAATGTAAAATTTCAGTCACAGCAAAAAGAGGTTCTAGAGAATTTTCAGGAAAAAAAAAAACCGAGAAATTAGAAGATAGGGAATTTTGTTAATGTTTGATCTTGAATTCCACAACACCCCAAGAAGGAACTTGAGAGCTGGGGATGGGGAGCAGACGAGAGGATGGATGCATACACTGCACCGTGACGAGAGTTTGGGGGCGGGGGGAGCTGGAACCCTTGGGTGTCTTGTACCGAGTGACATAAATAAAATTATAGGGCATAACAAGATTTGTCTTGATGGCTATATTAGTCTCCAGGAAGCAGAACCATTTTATCTTTACATAACTAACTATACAATCTGCCTTCTGTAGGCTGCAGACCCAGAAGCTCTTGGCACAGTTCTGAGAATCTGAGAACCAACCAGAGTAAGTCCCAGCACAAGAGGAGAAGACTGATATCTCAGCTCAAGCAATCAGGCTCAGAAAGCAAATTCTCCCTTCCTCTAACTTTTGTTCTATTCAGGAGCTCAGGAGATCGGATGGATGATGCCCACCCACTTTAAGGAGGGCAAACTGCTTTACCCAGTCTGCAGATGCAAATGCTAATATCATTTGCAAATACCCTCACACAGACACAGCCAGAAAGAACGTTTCATATATGGGCACCCGGGAACCACTCAAGTTGGCACGTAGAATTAACTATCACAATTTCTTGGAGGCAGATAGTTGCGGGGAAGAAATGGGGGTTACAGAGATAGATAGTGGTATGACCATGAGCATATAGGGTCCTCCTGGTTATTCCTTCTCCCTGAGCCCCATAGGCCAGGCCCAAAAGAGAAAAAGTGATAAAAGAAAGTATTCCACTTTTTGCCCCTTTATTAAGTGATTTTTCCTGAATAATTCTCTCACTTTCGTTTTATTATTAGAGTTGTATTATTTTTAAATATTTTAAATGTTTTATTTACATGTTATTATTAGAGCTTGTGAACTTCACTCTTTCCATTTTTTAGATCTTCAGTATCACTGACTTTAGTACAGAGCCCTCAAAAATACCATTCTTAATTTTTATACTTTTTTCTAATGCTGCTAATCCATAAATGGTGAGTTAATGTATTTGTACATATGAATCTAATTTTGTTCCTTTCCTATAACCCATCAAAATGAAGTATGGACAGATAGGGAGAACAGGAGAGGACACCTGAGCAAGAAAATTTCATAAGCTAGGAGACAATAGAAGAAGGGGTAACTGATTTCTAAAACTGAGCAAGCCAGGTCCTCAGCTGATATTGGGGAAAACTGAGGACCCAACCCAACTTATACCTCAGAATCCTGAGAAGGCATAGGAATTGACGACACCAAAATAACACTGGAATTGGTGACAAAGAAGAGGAGACGTCGTAGAATAGTAGCTAGAATAAGGAAGACTAAAGTCAAAGTTATTAGAAAGTAGTTATGTGACTAAATCATCTATGTACCTCCAGGCTGCCAGACACGGTATGATTTTTTTAAGATGGTATTTTTTTCCATTATATATCTTTTCTTTTTTCTTTTTGTTTTTTAAGGTTCTTTATTGAGAAAGAGAGAGAGAGAGACAATGAGAGCAAATGGAGGAGAGGCAAAGAGAAAGGGAAAGAGAGAATCCCAAGGAAGCTCCATGTTGTCAGTACAGAGCCTGTCATGGGGCCCAAATACACAAACTGTGAGACCATGACCTGAGCCAAAACTAAGAGTTAGATATTTAATCAACTGAGCCACCCAGGTACCCTCGATCTGGTTGTACATTTTAAGACGTACGAAGTCTCAAAAAATTTATCACTCTACCTGAGAAAGAAGGTCCTGGAGAAACTGCCCATTAAGAACCTAGTAAAGACAAAATGTGGAAAAGGAAAAACCAGAAGACAGATGAAGGGAGCCCCAAAGTTGAGGCTGAAGGCAGATGCCAGAATAACAGCTGGTGATGGGATGTTGGAGGCGCCAAGTTTTATTTTGGAGCCATGCAGCTCAAGAAATAAACCAGTTGAGTCCTATCATCCCCAGGATCTTCCTCCTCCTCCTCCTCTTCCTCCTCTTTCTCTTCCTCTCTCTCTCTCTTTTTTTTTTTTTTATCATTCACCTTCTTTTTAGTTGAGGACAGAGTCCCACCACAGACCTTGTACTTAGCTTGTTAAGTCCCTATTCTGCCTCTATGTTCTGCCGCTTCACTCCACAGGTTTCTGCTTTAACGTTCTCCTGAGAGCTAGAAGTAGCCAGAGGAAGTCTAGAAGCAGAAAACTCAGAGCAGTCCACTCTTTCTCACCATACTTTTGCTAAATGTCTAGTATCTGGTCTAGGGGCCCAAACTACAGTGAGCCCTATACTTGGCAGGATATCAGAAGGCCCTGCCCACTGACTTCCCTAGAAACCATTTTGGTAAATGCTCAGGGAACCTGACACCAAATCATGACCCATCAGCTCTGTTGAGTCCATTTTCTCCTAGAAGCCGTTATCTGATAGTGGCAATGCCACCCTCCCTCATACAGAGAGACTGGTGCTGACTTCACAGCTGTGCTTTTCTCCTTCCTTTTTTTTCCCCTAAGAAATATGTTATTTAGGAATACATATAAGGGAAATCTAGAAATTAAAACAGGAACTGATTAACCCGTAAGTCAGAGTAATGTTTATCTTTAAAGAAGGAAGATGGATGTAGTCCAAGGAGGACCAGCAGGGGCAGCAGGGGTTGGGTTTCTATGTTATTCAAATTTCTTTTTCTTTTATTAAAATTTTTTAACATTTATAAATTTGTTAGAGCGAGCGTGAGCAGAGAGAGGGCAGAGAGAGAGAGGGAGACACAGAATCTGAAGCAGGTTCCAGGCTCTGAGCTATCAGCACAGAACCCAATGTGGGACTTGAACTCCTAAATGGTGAGATCATGACCTGAGCCGAAGCTGGATACAACCGACTGAGCCACTTGGTGCCCCTAAATGTTCGGTTTCTTCATCTGAGCCTTGGACACATACATATTTATATTATTTGTTAAACTGTCCATGTAAATATTGTGTATTCACATGCATGATCCATTTCACAGTATTTTTACGTAAATAAAAAAACAACAAAAATAATCATACTATTATTTTAGTGTTACTGATTGAATGCTAGATTATCAGAAAAGTCTTAGTGTTGATTGAACAGTTTTTGTAAGATGCAAGCGGCTGGAATGTATTTTTCACCTAGTAAAAACCCAGTGGAAAAGTGTAACAGAGAGCCGAGAGATGTTGAAGACAGAGAAAGGGTAACATTTCCTAGGAGAGTAGGATGAGATGCCCTGGGCAGAACATTAGAGACTGGTCAAAGCGAAGGCTGCATGTGAAGTAGAAGCTAGTCGGGGCAAAAAGAGAAAAGTGCAAACTGAGAGACTCCCTAGGTCATTTCCTAAAAGTGTCAGGTTTCTAGATTGCATTCCATTAAACTGTGAATTATTTAAATCCACCTGGAGCCAGTTTCTGGAATGGAATGCCTCATATGCATCACTAAATATATTAAATGCTTCACAATAAATGTCATAAGACTTGTACTGGTCTTCTTTAAAAATTTTTTGATCAGTACTAAGAAACTCTAAAGAATAAACATAGGGGAGCCTGGGTGGCTCCGTTGTTAAGCCTCGGACTTCGGCTCAGGTCATGATCTTAAGGTTTGTGAGTTTGAACCCCATGTCTGTGCTGACAGCTCAGAGCCAGAGCCTGCTTCCGATTCTGTGTCTCCTCTCTCTCTGCCCCTCCCTGGCTCACACTCTGTCTCTCTCAAAAATAAATAAACATTAGGAATTAAAAAAAAAGAGATTAAAAAATGGAATGATATAGCATGTTCATAGTTGGGAATACTCAATAGTTTAAAATGTCAAGTATCTCTCAAATTTAGATTCAATATAAGTTTAATTAAAATCACGATCTTGTTCTAGAACTGCAAAGAAGAGGCAAAATCAGAAAACAACTTGGTAAGCTTTGAAGAATGGTAAAGTGGTAAGATTTGTCCTATTACACATCAAAAATTATTAATAAAACTATAGTAATAAAAGAGTAGTAATAGTACAGATATAGACAAATATGCGCAATGAAAAATGATAGGGAACCCCGAAATTCCTCATTTAAGTGAACTCTTGATTTAAGACAGAAGCGATACTGCATAGCCATGGAGAAAGGACGGACTTCAGTCACTGGATGTGCACAAATAGGGCATTCGTGTGAAAAATGAAACTGGATTCTTGTACTTTCCACCACACCAAAATGTGACCAACAAATAATTTAAAAATATTGTTTTAATGTTCATTTATTTTTGAGAGAGAGACACATACACACACAAATACCGAGTGTGAGCAGGGGAGGGTCAGAGAGCGACGGAGACACAGAATCCAAAGCAGGCTCCAGGCTCTGAGCTGTCAGCACAGAGCCCTATGAGGGGCTCAAACCTACAAACTGTGAGATCATGAACTGAGTTGAAGTCGGCCATTTCACCGACTGAGCCACTCAGCTGCCCCAATGGAAAAATAATTTAACTTTCAGAAGAAATATTCGAGAATATCTTAATGAATTCCAGCATTTTCAAAACAAGATACAAAAATGTACCAATAAATGAAAGATGAATGAATTTGATGTTACAATTCAGAACTTTTATGAATGTAGGAACAGATCATTTTAAATGAGTGCTTAAACTATGTAATGCACAGTGGAATATGTGAAATTCATGTAGGATACAGGGTGATTTTTCATTCGTTCACATTTTAAAATATCTTAATATCTTTGGCCTAGCCCATTATATATTACTGACAAAAAAATTCCCCACTCAAAACACACACTCATGTACACAAACAGACATTCAGGGTGACAAATTTAATTTTAATTTTATGTTGAATTTTATTTTTAAAAGAAGAGTGGTGTGATGCCCAAAACGCAGTATCCTCAATGGCCAGAGACCACCAGGGAGACCGAGGCACACATGCAAAGGCAAAGGGCTTTATTGTGGACTTATAAGCTCGGGCTCACAGACTTCACGAGCGCAGTGGATCCGTGCTGAGAGCCCCGAACAAGGGCTGAGTAGGGTTTATGTGGGGCTTGGGAAGGGGGAGTTACAAGAAATTGTGACATAGGTGCAGTGATCCAATCATTATTGCATAACAGCATTTGCAGCAACCTTACCATACATTTTGTTTAGCGCGTTCCTTACTTTTGGCAGGACCCGATCACAGTATTTAGAGTAGTTTTGAAATTAACCAATTACAGAGCAAGTCCAGAGTCTTGTTCGGCGACTAATGGGTTAACTTTAACATTAGGTAACAGGGTCCTATCTAGAGTTCCTATCTGCAGGCCTCTCCTTTAGGAATGTGGGGAGAGGTAGCTGGCCTTTCCTGATTGGATACGGCATGGTGGTCTGTCCTGCTCTAGGCAATGTGTAACTGCCTGATCGTTTTAGGGAAACTGAAACTTAGACCTTCTAGTTCAGAGGGGAAACTTAAAGCCTGAATGGCGTCTCTTCGGTTCAGACTCATGTTCTTAGAGTGGTACTATCTTTTAATGTTTATTTATTTATGAAGGAGAGAGGGAAAGGTGGGGGGGTGTGAAGAGGCAGAGAGAGTGGAAGACAGAGGAATAGAAGCAAGCTCTGTGCTGTCAGAGCAAAGGGTGATGCCAGGCTTGAACCCACAAACTGGGAGACCATAACCTGAGCCGGGTTAGATGCTTAACTGAATGAGCCGCCCAGGCACCCCAGGGTAACAAATCTTAAAGACCTTCATAAACTTCTAGAACACCTCCAGCGATGATGCCATCATCACTGAAAACCTCTGATCTTGGTCTTGGTTCATCGCTGCCTGGGATTAAGGCAATTTGTTTTACAGACAGACGGGACCTTGTCCTTTAGTCCTGGCCAATTACGTGTTAGAAACGTCCTTAAAGGAAAACGATATGTTATTCTTATTCCTGATGGATAAAATATGCTCTGGAGGTTTGATGTCAGGAGCCAGGGCAGCCATCTTGGATTTGGGGATGAAAGACACGCCTTAAGGATGGAGAAGAACAAACACCTTTGGGTAGCTGAAGATCATCTTCTCACACACATATGCTTACGTACCTGAAGATCATTACCTTACTCACAGACGCTTACACTTGTGTAAAAGAAATAAGCTTTGGCCTTATTTGGTGAAAAAAATACATTAGTTTGGATTTCTGTCACTCAAGCTAAAATGAATCTAAACTAAAACAAATAGTATTTTTATCATCCTTATTTTATGGATGAGAAAACTGAGAGGTTAAGTTAAATATCCAAGGTCCCATAGCCAGCAAGCTGCAGAGCTGGTATTTGAAACTGGACCGTCTAACTTGAGATCCTGTGCTCTTACTGACCATGACGTTTTGTCCTGCTCCTGGGCAAAGAGGAAAGAGCCTACTGCTGACATGTTAGGTATGAGGTAATGGTTGGAATAAGGTTCTCAGGAGATGCTGAGGACGGTAAGGAGAACAGCTATGTGAAAGCTCTAGTAAGAAACACATATGCGCATACAGTGATTTAAACATATTATATAGCTAATTCGGGAATTATTTTTTCAAAAGGGCAAGCCCGTTGTTCTTCTCATGTTTGTGATATCACTTACACTTTAACCCAGTTTGGTGTAAAATCAAGGGGCATCTCTCCCTTTCTGCTCAATACGTAGACTCTATAGCCTGTGTTTCTGTTTACAAAGTTTCTAGAGATTAGTTGAATCTCATGAAAATGTGTTTGGAGGGGCACCTGGGTGGCTCAGTTAGTTAAGCGTCTGACAAGACAGGTCATGATCTCGCTGTCACGAGTCTGAGCCCCACGTCAGGCCCTGTGCTGACAGTTCAGAGCCTAGAGCCTGCTTCAGATTCTGCCTCTCTCTCTCTCTCTCTGCCCATCACTTGCTTACATTCTGTCTGTCTGTCTCTCTCTCAAACATTAATAAAAGCATTTAGAAAGAATTTTTTTTTACATTTATTTATTTTTGAGAGACAGAAAGCATGAACAGGGGAGGGGCAGAGAGAGAAAGAGACACAGAATCTGAAGCAGGCTCCAGGCTCTGAGCTAGCGGTCAGCATAGAGCCTGATGCAGGGCTCAAACCCACAAACCATGAGATCATCACCTCAGCCAAAGTCAGACGCTCAACCGACTGACCCACCCAGGTGCCCCTAGAAAATTATTTTAAAAAAGGAAAATATGTTTTGAGGATAGAGTAAAGTGACTCTCATTATAGGCCATTTAAGAAACTTTATTTAAGTATAGTGAATTAACATACAGCATTATATTAGTTTCAGGTATAAAATATAATGATTTACACAGGCCATTTTTTCATGGGCAAACAATTGTAAATAAAATTATTTTCTAATAAATGGAGGGCTCAAACAAATTCATCACTAAATTTAGGATAAAATATGACAATGTGGCACATCCAAAACTCTCATTGGAAAGCCCAAGAGATGCCTCCAAGAAACTAAGCAGCTTCAGAAGTACATTGCTTTACTTCTTACTTCTTACAACTCTGAAACAACAGGAATTTGAGGCGCCTAAGTGGTTCAGTCGGTTGAGTGTGTCAGAGTTCGGCTCAGGTCGTGATCTCACAAGTGTGAGCCCGGGTCAGGCTCTGCGCTGTCTGCTCAGAGCCTGGAGACTGCTTTGGATTCTGGGTCCCCCCTCCCCACCCCTGCACCTCCCCTGCTAACACTCTGTCTCTCTCTCAAAAATAAAAGTTAATAAATGTAAAAATAAAATAACAGTATTTGGCAAGCCCTTATATTTTAAAGGCACTAAAACAATCAGTCTGGTTCTTAACTGACGGGTAGTGTTGCTGAAGTTTCTGGTTTAAAGTCTACCTTCGTGATTTTTGTTATATCCTTTTACTATCTATAACTTTCTATAGTTAATATTTCTCTTTAAAATTTATTTTAACATTTTATTAATTTTTGAGAGACCGAGACAGTGTGATAAAAGGAGGGGCAGAGAGAGAGAGGAGACAGAGAATCTGAAGCAGGCTCCAGGCTGTAAGCTGTCAGCCCAGAGCCCTGCACGGGGTTCAAACTCCCCAACTGTGAGATCATGACCTAGAGCTGAAGTCAGATGCTCAACTGACTGATTCATCCAGGTGCCCCAATATTTTTCTTTAAAAATGACTCACTTGGGGTGTCAGGGTGGCTCAGTCAGTTAAGCATCTGACTCTTGATTTCGGCTCAGGTCATGATCTCACGGTTTGTGAGATCAAGCCCTGTATCAGGCTGTATTGAGAGTGTGTAGCCTGCTTGAGATTCTCTCTCAAAAAGATAAATAAACTTAAAGAACCCTCACTTCATATTTACTGGTATGGCTTCCTCCCTACACAAATCCTTGAAGCCTTGGATATGAAGTACTAAATGTTTGCCTCTTTCTTCTACATTAAAATGTGTGCTGTTCATGTCTGTCTCTGAAAATCATCTCATGGACACAGAGCTATGCTGTGCAGATATCCCTTCAAGGAAAGGCGTGTGACGTGTCGCTCTGTTGCCAGAGGGTTCAGCAGACAGGCTCCTGCTGTTAGCTCCTTCTGGGTCCGGTCTGCAGATGCCACCTGAGGTCATGTCCTCACAGGGCAACCTGGAGGACCAGGGAGGCAGGACTAGCAAGGCCCGACCATGTCAGCCAGATGCCTGTCAACTCTGCTCGGCCCTATTTGCACCAGACCTTCCCCGCAGGAGTGGCCAAGGCCTTGTGGGGCCTGCTTTGTCTTCTGATTCCCACTATGCACACCCTGTTTTACCCCTTCTTCTCTCAGTGTTGACTCCAGAGGATGACTTGTACCCCCATCTCCATCTCAACAGGTTTCCAATAAATCCGACCTGCAACACCATGCTAGAGGAGATGCTGTCCTACATTGTGCTTTTAGGACAAGTGTCAAAGGTCTTTCTAATCACTTTCATAAAGCATGAAATTTAAAACCAAAGGCCATGCATATGATTTTCTGTGATCGAAAGCAATTTGGCTTTTATACAGGCTATCCAAAGCTCTTAGTGCAATTTTAAGTCATCCTAGTAAATGCTCGAAGTTATTAGCTATTTGGGAGTTGTAACAGGCTAAGAGCTATTCAGATGATGGTTGAAAAAGCAAACTAAAAATATTGCCTTAGTGGATTTTTTAATTAAAATTTTTTTTTCGAATGTTTACTCACTTTTTGAGAGAGAGACATAGCATGAGCAGGGGAAGGGCAGAGAGAGATGGAGACACAGAATCGGAAGCAGGCTCCAGGCTCTGAGCTGTCTGCACAGACAGCCTGATGTGGAGCTTGAGCCCATGACTGTGAGATCATGACCTGAGCCAAATTAGGCTGCTTAACTGACAGAGCCTCCCAGGTGTGCCTCTAGTGGATATTTTATTTTATTTTATTTTATTTTTTTCTTAGTGGAGATTTTAAAAAAGAATTTGAATCCAAGACAAATGCTGTTTCTAAAAAAATGGAGCTAAATGATATTCTTTTAGAATTCTACTCACAAACTAAGCCTGTGTGCCGCAAAAGTCAAATATGTCACAGAATTTTGATTCCTTTTTGAATTCTCCTGCATATAAAGAAATGCGCAGGAGAGAAACAGCTGATCCATTCAGTAAATATCTACAATTACGGTAACAATCCTGCTTGCAATCTGTACATATAACAATTGCTGCTGTGGAAAAGTCCTGCTTTAGGAATATTTTGTCCTACTGTCAGACTATTCTGAATCTAAATCAGTCAGAATACGTGGAAATCAGAGCAGTGTTTAAGTCAAGGTCAGTAACAAGGGATGACTCCTAGGTTAAACTGTTCAGTAAAATTTTGTAACACTGAGGTTGTAGTAAACCTAGTTCCCATTGGGAGAATACTTATTTGAGCCTCATTTGTTACTTTTCATATCTAAGCATGAATAACAATACTTGTTTCGCAGAAACGGCCCATGGGAAGAATTACCTAGGATGTTTGTTAAAATGACTCCTATACCCTCTCCCTAGAAAAGATTTCAATTCGGTTCATTGGAGTGGGCCTGAGAATCTCTGTCATTAATAAAGACCCATAGCTTTCTTCAGAGAAGTTTTAGAAATAGCTAATTAAGACACATGCACTTACTTGAGACATCAAACCCTTTGAAAATAGTCATTCCTTTCCATTTTGAGGACCGTGATATGTATTCAGGGATGTATGAACACATACTTGGTTTTTTTAATTCAATTTTTTGTTTATTTATTTTGAGAATGGGAGAGAGAAAGAGAGAGAGAGAATGCAAGCAGGGGCGGGTAGGGAGAGCGGGAGACACAGAATCCAAAGGAGCAGGCTCCAGGCTCTGAGTTGTCAGCACAGAACCTGAAAGCAGGGCTCAAACTCATGAACCGCGAGATCACGGCCTGAGCCAAAGTTGGACATTCCACTGACTGAGCCACCCAGTCACCCCAACACATGCTTGTCTGTGAGCGGCTGTTGCATGCTATGTAGGTGTGACTCATTAGCTTCACTGTTCTGATTACAGCTATTCCGCAAATCCTGGCCACCTGTGTGACAAATGAAGTTACTGGTCGCAAAGAGAATGGAGAGTTCCTAAATTGAAAGATTCAAATCTATTACCAACTCTACAAAAGTGCGAGTTTGAAAATCAAACAAACAAAAACATGATTTGATTATTAGGTAGAACTTAAAAGCATTTTATTTATTATTATTAAGGTTATTTATTTAAGAGAGACAGAGTGCTAGCGGGGGAGGGACAGAGAGAGAGGGAGAATCTGAAGCAGGCTCTGTGCTGACAGCGGAGAGCCCGATGCACGAACCGCGAGATCATGACCTGAGCCGAAGTCAGACACTTAACTGACAGCCACCTGGGCGCCCCAAAGCATTTTAAACCTACCACATTATCTTAGTGCAAAACTCCTTTAAATAAACAGAAATCCTTCAGTGTAAGCTTTTTTCTTTTGGTCAACTCATTACGTATGACATATATAGAGAGAAGTGCTTGAATCATGTGCATGAATTCTTACAAAATGAACACCCCGTGTCATCAGGACCCACCGAAATCAGAGTATATTCAACTCCCCGGAATTCCCCCACATGCTGGCCTCCTGTTGTAACACCCCCTTTCTTCCCATGGATAACTGCTGTCCTGACCTCAAATACCAGGTACTAGTTTTATGTTTTGATTTCTATATAAAGCCAATCATATAGTATATGTTCTTTTGTTTGGCTTCTTTAAATAAACATCGTAGTTTTGAGATTCATGCACATTGTTGCATTAACTCTTGTTTCTATAGTGTGAACATGCAATTTGCTTATCCATTCTTCCAAACTACCATTTAGGTAGTTTGCAGTTAGGGACTATTGCAAGTAGTGCTGCTATGAACATTTTGGTACGTCTTTTGGTGAACATACATGTATTCATTTGTGTACAGACCTACATATGGGATGCCTACATCATTAGGTTTTCCTAATTCAACTTTGTACATGCTACCAAAATGATCACACAGGACTATGTTCCCACATGTATGACAGCTCTGGGGCCACATACTCACCAACACGTGTATTCTCTGTTCTTTCCATTTTTCCTTCGGGTAGGTCTGAAATGGTATCACAGAGTAATCTGAATTTACATTTCCCTTGTGACTAGAAGCTAAGCATCTTTTTTATGTACCAATGGGCCATTTCATGAGGTGCCTGTTCAAGTCTTTTATCCATTTATCTATTAAGATCTGTCACTATTTTTGTTTTTGATTTGTACTTCTTTATGTATTCTGGATAGGAGCCCGTTGTGAAATGTTTGTCATTGTTTATGTTCTTGTGTCTCCGCACTTTTATGACTTATCATTTTGGTTACAAGGGTGATCTACTTCCAGACTCACCTCCCTAAACTCTGGTTCAACCTCTTAACAGTTTCTCAGTCACATTTGCCTTCTTAAAGCAAGTGAGTCCCCACACTGTCTAGGACCACCTTGTTCGGCCAGTCATTTCTCCCTACTTTTCTCCTGGTTTATCTGTCTTTATGGTTCACATTTATTCCTGCCAACTTCCTGGTTCTGAATGAAACGTACATATGTAAGGGAAAAGCTATACAGACACTGGAAATCAAAAGGTCTGAATTGTTTCATTAAGTAGCAGTGTGACATTGGGCAAATCAGTCACCTCTCTAGACTTCAATTTCCTCTTTTGTGTTAACGAGAAGGTTGGAATAAATGACCAACATCCTCATTAATCCAAGAAGCTGCTTTAAGCCCCACATCTCACTATTTCTAACCATAATTGGCATGTATATTATTTGCTCTTTAAAATACATCTTCTTTTGGGGCACCTGGGTGGCTCAGTCAGTTAAAGCGGCCAACTTCGGCTCAGATCATGATCTCACATTTGTGGGATTGAGCCCCACTTTAGGCTCTGTGCTGACAGCTCAGAGCTTGGAGTCTGCTTCGTATTCTGTGTCTCCCTCTCTCTCTCTCTGACCCTCCCCCACTCACATTCTGTGTGTATCTCAAAAATACACGTTTAAAAAAAATCTTTCTAAAAAAAACATCAGATACAGAGGCAGAATGTAGTATGGTGATTACGAGTTTGTTTCTCTGGAATCAGGCTGCCTGGATTCAAAGTGTGTCCAGATCCTTTCACTGAGTGCTTCCTTATTTTGCAGAACAATGGCTTTTCAGTGACTTATTGAACAGTCTTTTCCCCCTTGGGTTCCTAAGAAGCCTGAAGCAGTTGCTAGTAGCGCCCCATCTAAGTCTCCTTGGCCATGACCACCGTTTCGGTGCGCTGCAGCCCAGCCTCCCCCAACCACCTGCACCCGAATCTCTTTGCAGGGATTTTTTCTGGCCACCAGTGCTGATCTACCTACCTGCAAGTGCTGGACATGAACTCTCCCAGTCTTTGTGGGAACAGCCTTCACGGGATGACTGACAGGAGCTGGCTATCAATGACTGATTCAAGTCCTCCAGTTCTTTCGGACCATCGGTGGGATAACTGAGGTGCATAATCTTCGGTGGCTCCCAGATTCTCCAGCAGCATTGTGCTTCCTAGTCCAAAGTGTTGACTTTGTAATGAGCTTGGTAATGAATTTGTATTGGCTTCTCTCAGTTTTGTCTGAATTCTCTACTCCCCTACTGGTGTGTCCTGAGACGACATCCCAAATAAACTCCTGCACTCAACTACCTGTCTCAGAGTCAACTTCTGGGGTAACCCAAACGAAAGGGAGATCCTTAAAACAATGTCCGTGGCATTTTATCACAGCCCACTTGGAAAAGTTGCTTTTCTTCTTTGTGCTCTTATATGGTAGCAATACATTAAAAGAATAACCCAAATCTATAGAGATATTACCAAGTGGACTAAAAGTTATCCAAACATTCTATAATGAATATGCTTTCCTATAGATTTTTAAGTATTTCTCTAGATAAACTTGACACTTCACAGGAATAGAGTTCGCACTGCTTCTTTACTCCCTTGGAAGTTAACAATACATTTAAAT
>PJEM01013583.1:0-40105 GCA_004023845.1 Helogale parvula | reverse complement strand
GAGGGGGGGAAACGAAGGTCCGGGTTGAAGGAACCGGGCAGGGGGAGGGTCCGCGCTGAGGGGAACGGAGAAGAAGGGGGAGGGTCCACACTGAGTAGGACGAGGGAGGAGAGGGAGGGTCCGCGCTGAGGAGACGGGGGTGAAGGTCCACGCCGAGGGGACCCAGAGCCGCTGCGGCTTCCCAAAGGGTCGGACGAGAGGAGGGGAACCCCCGGGGCAAGAGACAGGCAGTCGGTTCTTCCTGGGCCCGGGCTCCACACGCCCCTCACCCACCGTTGCGCGGCGGCGGAGGGAGCGCGGCGGGCGGCTCCAGGAACCCCGCCGAGCCCCCGCCGCCTCCCCCTCCGCTAGGCGGCCGTTCGTCCCGCTCCATGCGGTGGTGCTCAGGGCCCACGCTCGGTTCGCTGCTCCGCCATGACCGGCGCCCTCGTTCTAGTCGTCGTCGTCCGCCGGGGGGAGGGGGCTGTCAGGGGCCCGCGGGCTCCCGGCCGCGGCGCTCTCTGGGCCCCGAGCCGCCCGGCTCCGCGCCCCTCCGCGCCGCGCCCCCTCAGCACTGGCCAGCTCCCTCCCCCGACGTCACGCGCCGCTGCCACGCACGGGCCTGCGGGGCACGCTGGGAATTGAAGTCCGCCGGGCGAGGCCGGCCACGCGGGACCCCACCAACTAGAGGGGTGGGAGGAAGGATAAGCAGCCCTGAGAAGTGAAGGCCAAGGCCTCTAAATATCTAGAACCGTGATAAAAAACTGTCGGTAAAAATTTAACAAACATTACTTCACGGTCTTCTCTTTATTTGAGTTTTTCATGATCAACGTTCCCGAAGATTTCCCATCTCCCCCCGCCTCGACAATGAGTCTTTCCAAGGGGCGGATCGCCAAGGAGCTGGGTGAGCACGTGCAACGAAGCCCAGCCCTGTGGGCGGGGATTACAGGGGGCGGGGTTTGGAGGCATTCACGAGGGACTTCCTCCGCGGCTTCGGGACAAATTGGACCAGAGATTAAAGGGATGGAGTTTAACTCCAGGTGACCACGTTCGTATGCAAATAGAATCTATAAAACTCTGCTTTCCGGGGGACTCTTAAAAGCCTTTACCTCCGGGTGGGCGGGAAGGATTACTGTTTCTCTTCCTCCTCTGTAATTTTCCTCCTGCTTAACCGAATGACAAACTAAGCTCCACTCTATTGATGCCATTAAAGAAACTCTCAAGACTCTTTACTCCTAGTGTCTTGAACCCCTCCGTTCGAGAAACTCCTTACCCAACGTTTTTAGCATTCCCTTCTCCTCGGTTACCCTGTCTGTAAAATGGGATTATAAGAGGGACGAGGTCCAATCAGAAGATCCCCAAACCCCTAACCCGCTCCCTGCCTCAGTTTCCCAGAGCAAAATACGAGATTTTGCGGTTTCCCTGTTCCCGGCTGAGCACTTTCTGCAGCCACCAGGTGGCGCGAGGCCACCAGCCTCTGGGCCTGCCCAGGCGTCTGCCTTCAGCGACCCTGTCAGGGAGGGACTCATCGTGGCTGCCGCCCCAGGTCTAACTAAGCCTACGCCGGACCTGGCCTGCTGGAAGACAAAGAACAAGAACTCTGGTGCTTTGGCCTGCCTCCACTCTGCCGGGTCATGCCACAGCTTCCTCGTGTCTGCCCCTCCCTCATCACCCCCCTAGTCCCGCCCTACCAATCAACTGGCTCACTGTCAATCCTGGCTTAATTTTTTAAAATCCTTATCCTGGCATTTGCACCCCTGCCTGGTCTGACCCTTGCCCACATTTCTCATCACATACCTTCCCTCACCTGCTACACAAATGCTTTGCAAAGCTTCCTTGAAATTAGAAGGTGGCTTTTCCTTACCAACATTGGTTAATCTGTATTGTATCTTTATTCTGTGCTGGCCACTGTTTGATTTACATTAACACTATGTTATCTAAACCTTACACCTGCTCTATGAGGTAGCTCCCATTTTGTCCCTATGATACAATGTTGAAGTCACCCAGCAGTGATGGGGATTCCAAACCCAACTCTGGCTCCTTGAAGCTGGCTTCACCCAACCCACTCCCAAACTCCTATTCATCTTTCAAGATCCTGTTCAAATATATCCTCAGGGATACCTTTTAAAATACTTCCCACCAGGGGACATCTAGATCTCCTGTGTGTTCCATTACAGCTTTGTTGAGCTAATTGCTTTCCTACTACCATTCCCCAGCCCCAGAGGGGGAGGAAAATCTTTAGTGTTGTGGTGGTGTTGTGAGGGGGAGGGGGTCCAAGGTCCTCTGGGTCATACCCTCAGCTCTGGGTTCTAAAATGTGTCAGGACCACATGGCTTTCTTTGGCCTTCCAGAACTTCCCTTGTGAAGTTCTTCCCTGGAGATCCAATCAGAGGCTAAATGGCACTGCAGAAGCCTCCTGAAAGCCAGGGGTTTCAGTGGTGGACAGTTCTAAGCAGACCCTCAAAGATGGGGAAAAGTTCAGCCACATACTTAGCCTTTGGAAGCAACTCATCCTCCTCCTTCAGACTCCAGCTTTGTTGACGCTTCCTCCTAAAAGCTTTTCTAGATCTGACTAGTCAAATCCCTTTATTCTCTCATCATTATAAGATAATTCTAAGCACAGAGCCTAGACTTAGTAGACACTCAATAAATAATTGCTGAGTGGGTAAAAGGATTAATAAGACAAATCTGACTTTTCTACTTAGTACCTGTGACCTTGGGCGTGTTTCCTCTGATCCTCAAAGTCCTGGTTTCTCAGGGGGAGGGAAGGAATAGAGATCGTTGCTACCTCACAGGATTGTTATGAGAATTAAATAATATGATGCATGCAGGGATGCCTGGGTGGCTCTGAGGGTTATGCATCCAACTCTTGATCTCAAATCAGGTCTTGATCTCAAGCTCATGAGTTCAAGCCCCACGTTGGACTCTGTGCTGGGCGTGAAGCCTACTTAATAAAATATATGGGGTGCCTGGGTGGCTCACCCGGTTAAGTGTCCAACTAAAGCTCAGTCATGATCTCACGGTTCGTGAGTTTGAGCTCTTCATCGGGCTCTGTGCTGCCAGCTCAGAGCCTGGAACCTGCTTCAGATTCTGTGTTTTCCTCTCTTCCCCTCCCCCACTCATGCACGCACTCTCTGTGTCTCTCGCTCTCTCAAATTAATTTGTAAAATAAAAAAATAATATGCGAACCAGTTAATATTAGATCTAACCTAATAAATAGAACCTATTACTACTGTTAAAGAGCTATTCCTAATTCTCAGTTACCTCTCTTCTGAAAATGCTCCTTGGGAAGAGTCAACTACCATGAAACTGAGAAAAGTGAGGGAAATGACAACGTACTGAGACCCAGCCACTGTCTTAAATATACAGTGTCCTATGAGGTAGGCACCTATACAGGATGTTTTCCCTACAGTATTTGCCCCATCCCCCCAATCCTGGGAAGTCAGTACTTTCCCTCAATTTGCAAATGAGAAAACGGGCTCAGAAAGACATGGAAAAAACTCCCTCCCCACAGGACTCCTGACAGAAGAGCTGGAAAGGAAAGTATTCAAGGATAAGGAGGGATCTTCAGGGGAATGGTCCTGAGGCCAGAGGCAGACAGACAAACAGGATGAACAGGACAAGACAAGGATACAGCTAAGGACAAGGCACTTATGAGCCCCATTGTGGGTGCTTTTCCCTCCACCCTGTGGTGGTGGAGACTAGTCTGATCAAATAACCACACAAAACCACAAGTGCACATAAGTTCTGGCAACTGAGAACACACTTAGAAGTTTCTTGTGCTGTGGGAATATGTGGCAGGGTTCATTTTGGTTGGTGGTGATGATCAGGGGATGCTTTCTGGGATAAGGAGCATTGAAATAAGAAGAGTGAGTGAGATTGAGCAGAGAGAGTCTCAGGAGGAAAGAAGAGCATATGCAAAGGCCCCAAGGCCAAGTGAGAACTTAGAGAATCTACTGTGACTAGAGCCTGCTGAGGGACAGAGAGGTAGGACGAAAAGGGTGAAAAGGAGAAAACAGAGACCATGGGGCAATGTTGTGGAACAGCCAGCAGGGGGCAGAGTTGGAGGGGGCATTGCCTTTTTCTTCCTGAGCCTAGCCCGAGAGTCAGCCAGGTTGCATGGGGAGAAAGGTCTGAGAAAGGTAACCCCTACCCAGTTTTGTTTAAGTACATTTGTCTATTATTTGAATAGATAGGACACACATTACAAAATTCCCAGATGCAAAAATGTATTCAATGAAAAGTAAACTTTTCTCCTTCCAATGATTCCCAACAACTGTTTTCCCTCCAGAGCAATAACCACCATAATGATTTATTATGTGTCCATTCACAGATAGTCTATGCACATAAGAACACACACACTTTATTTTTTATACTTATTTAGCCCTGGCTTTGTCATGTCCCCAGATCTCTTGTTATGAAAGAGGCTAATTTGTACTGAACACCTGCAGCATGTGACTTGTCAAAGCAGCTCAGAGTCAGGGAGCACCAGACCTTGTGCGAGACCAGTCATTCCTCAAACGATACATCCCTTAACCCCTAGAGGAGTTGTTAAAACACAGATTCTTGGGCCCCATCCCTAGAGTTTCTGCTTCCTTGGGTTTGGGGTAGGGCCTGAGAATTTGCATCTCTAAGCTGCCAGGTAATGCCGGAGCTGCGGGTCCTGGGACCACTCACTCATACACGAGGTATGTGCACTGTTGACTTATTTCTCCCCACAAGGGAAGGCATAAAGGGCACAAGGAAACACACAAACCAACTAGAAAGAGTTTCCTGTGACGATAAATTCTATGAAGAAAATAAAGGGGAGGAGGTATGCACGAGGGAGAAGTGCTTGAGAGTAGCATTGGGGGCACATAACAGGGGTCCTTTTTGAGCCGTTAAAGTTTACAAGGGCAGGTAAACAGACACGCAAGTGGAACTGCCCTGGATCAGGGGAGGGTTACCTACAGAGGCAGCGTGGATCGGAAAGAGAAAGGTGTCTGTCCCGGGGTGCGCAGAAATGGAACGACAAGCAAAGGTGCTTGAGAAAGAGCCCCGTGCGAGGTCGTGCGGGGAGTCCGAAAGAAGCCGAGAGAGGAGTGGGTTTGAGGAGTCATGGACAAGAGCTGTCGATTCTGGGAGGTTAGAGAGGTGCCGTCTTAGGTGCGGTGACAGGAGGTCCCGAGGACCTCAACTAGCCATCCTGAGTCAGACAGACGAGCGCTGGAGCGAGGGGATGAGCAGGGAACCTGAGGCGTGGGACCAGAAGCGGCTCCTTGGGAGTTTTGCTGCCTAGGAATCAGAGAAATGAAGCTCCCCCTCTTGAGGATGGGAAAGAGGAAGGGTGTTTAAAAGGCAGACGCTACTGGAGTTTAATTGGGGGTAGAAGGGAGGGATCACGGAGGGAAAAGGAAACGAAACAACGGGAGAGAGAGGTCCGAGTCGTGAGAAGGGTAGAGTTGGCGGGGTGTGAGTATTTGGAGAGCTGAAAAGTTCACCTGCTCTGGAAACATCACTTATCTGAACTTCACAACCACTCCAAAAGGAAAGCTCCATTTTAGCCATTTTACAGATTAGGATACTGAGGCTCAAAAAGGTGAAGGGACACGCCCAAGGTCCCACATCTCACGGAACAGGACCCTCCTCCGTGTGGGGACCCCGCGTTCCGCGTTTTGGCCCCGCGGCTCCTGGGGACTCCGAACAAGACCCTTTTTTGTGTGTCCTGACAGGGATGCCCTTTGGAGAGCCGCCCAATGGCGAAGAGTCCCCGCAGAGAGAGGGCGGGGCAGGGCGGGGTACCCCCTCCACCCTAGCTCCGCCCCCGGCAGCGCGGGAGGGGGCGTGGGGTGGGGGGCGCGCTGCGCGGGCTTCGCTGGCGGCCGCACAGAGCTCACAGTGCGGCCCGCGCTTCCCAGCGTCGGCACACTGCCGTCCGTGCCCACCGTGCCCGTCCCGCCATGGCCGCCGCCGCCCTCCTATCCCGGCCCCGGCCACTGCCCCTGCTCCTGCTGCTGCCGCTGCTGCTGCTGTTGCTGCTGCTGCTGCGCACCGGCCGGGTGCGCGCTGACAGTAAGGTACGGTGCGGCCCTCTGACCGGGGCTCAGCTCCGCGGGGAGCCGGGCGCGAGGGGGCGCTATGGCTAGGGTACCGTCCAAGGAGGGTGTCGGGGCCAGGAGAGGAGGACCCGGACCGGGAGACCTGACGGACTCTGCGAGGAAGCCCCTGGGGCCAGGACTCAGGGAGAGGAGCGCGTGGGGGAAGAAGCGCTGAAGATGGTAGGAGTACTTGGGACCTGGGACCCAGTCCAGTGCGGGGAGAAGGTCAGCACTGAAACTCAGGGCCAGAGAGGGGACCCTAGGAGTTTTTAGGGGGTGCAGACAAGAGATGCAGTCCCCAGCCCGGGAAGGGGATTCCCAGGAGCGCTGGTCAGGAGCAGTCTGGAAATCTGGCTGAAAGTTTCCACGGCAGGCTAACCACGTGGGGTAGACCCCTGGGTAACTACTACCCAGGGACTCCTGGATTTGCAACAGAGCCTGAGCCGAGGCTTCCAGGCCGTGCTGGGAATCCAGAGTCCCTCCCCAGTGAACCTAGTGGGCTGGCCACTTGCCTGGCCTCTGGTAGTCCTGCCAGGGATCTGATGTGCCTTCTGGAGGACCCTGTGTTTCCGGAAGGGACCTGAGCTGTTGTTCTTAGTTGTGGCTAGAAGGATCTGCTCTGATGTCAAGCAGACCTGTGTTCAAATCCCACCTCCATCTCTCATCTGGGTGACCTTGGGCCTTTACCACTCTGAGCCTCCATTTCCTCCCTTGTAAATATGGAAATAATAATAATAATAATAGTTCCCATTTCCTGCAGTTGATATTCTTTAGTGAGATCGTAACTAAAATGTTTAGAACCACACCTGGTACCTAGTAGGTGCCCAATAAATCATACTGTGATTAAGAAATCTTACCAGGGAACCCGAAAGGTGAGATCCAGAATGTTGAGAGAGCGAGCACTCAGAACCAGTCAGAGCAGGGACCCCTTGAGGGTGTTCTGGAAAAGACCCAGTAAGGAGGAGGCAGGGACTGAGAATGAGTGAGGTGGGGGCGAAGATGGTAGGGCCCTACTCATACAGCATGAGAGCAAAGGAGCAACTTTTTTGGTGTCTCCCTAGCCTCTTTCCAGGGTAGAAGGTGAGGCTGCACAGCACACAGGCAAGGTAAAAGGCAAAAGCCACTAGCCACACAGTAAGCGTATGAACAGTGGACACTAGCAGACCCTCACCCTGAAGATTTGGCTCAGGGTATGAAAACACGAGAGCTTGCAGTCCTGACCATGTGCTCCAAAGACAAGGGAATGCATATCATTCCTATTTTACAGACGGGAAACTTGGGTGTATAGAGAAGTGGCCAGCTTGTGAACCCAAAGATCTAGGTTCTGGCTGTTTGTTGTTCTTTGATCTGGTGACCTTGGGCAAGTCACTGCATAACTCTGGGTTTTGGTTTCCCCATCTGACAAACAATCTCTGTCCAACTTCCTTTCTATGTAGGGCCTTCTCCAATTCCCTGACCTGGCTCAGGTAGGGGAACAGTAAGCAAAAAAAAAAAAAAAAAAAAAAAAAAAAGCAAAACAAAAGAAAAACAAGAAAGAAAGCCCACATAACCTGATGAGTGCTTTGCCCCCTCCCATCTCTCTGGCTGGGAGGAATTTTTGGTCCTGGGCATCCTCTGAGCCCTGCAGAGGGCTGTAGAGCTTGTGGGGGAGGGCTAACATTCAAAACAAAGCAAAGACAAAGAAAACCCAACACTCTGTTTATGTAGTGAGTCAGCCAAACACTTGCTAGGTTGGGGTGGTGTGTATGTATGTGTGTGTGTGTTTAGCTGTTCCAGGGCAAGCCGGGGCTGGTGGGGTAGGGAGGTGCACCCTAGAGCCTGCAGGATGCAGCACAGCCCTCCTTCAGACACCTCCCACCCCACACCACTTCAGCCAGCTGGGAAAAATAAAAATCAAGTGATGGGTGAATTTACTCTGCATTCCTCAGCACAGCCGGTCTCCTGCTGGCCCTACAGAGAGGCTGTTTTCATTATCACCCTCTCCCTCCCCCATAACCATCCTTCCTCTCCAAGCGTGTCCTATTTTGGGGAGGAGGGAGCCCTTCAAGAGCCAGCCTGGGACTTGAAGTCTACATATGGTCCTAAAGGGTTAAATTGGCCCCCACCTTAGGCTTCCTGCCTTCCCCACTCCTGCCCCACATTTTCAGGGGTACAGGGGCAGCTCAACCCCAGTACTCACAACAGAACTCTGTTGTCTTAGGGAACTCCTCACTCAGAGTGTTTTAATTTATAGCAAGTGTTTATAGCAAGGTCTCTCCTAAACAGGACTTGGAGTTTTCATCTAAGGCAGTGCTTTGTCCAGCATGGGAGTGGGAGAAGGGCTTCACAGATTCCCTGGCATTTCTGAGGGGCTGCCCAGCTTGAAGGGACAGACAGGTAACCACATGAAACCCATGCGTGTCACCAGAGACCTCACGGAACCTGCTTTCTGCTGTATGACCTTGGAATGTGGCTGAGAATTCCCCATTGCTACCTCAGTTGCCCAGTCTATGAAGGGTGCCTCACTTCCACGCATCCAGGCGTGATGGGGTGGGGGTGGGGGTGTCTTTGGTCATCCCTACTGCTGACCAGGGGCCCAAGGACAGAGGGTAGGCCAAGGCTTGTGAAGACTGGGCCAGGGGAGCAGGAGGGGCTGGTGCAGGCTGGATCAGATGTTCTAGGCCAGGCTGGTCTCTGGGGACCTCGGTGCTGTTGCGCCTCCGCTCGGGGAGTTTCCTGTGGGTGTAATTGAAAACAGGCTCAGGGCAGGCAGGGGATACAAGTGATGAAGTCCTCCTTCCGTACACAAAGAGTGTGGGGCCAGGCCAGGCCCCACAGGGTCTCTCCACAGGGAAGTTCTTCCCCCAACATTCCCAATGGCTGAGGTACCCAGAAGAAAGCACTGAGAAACATCCTGTGTGCCAAGCCCCATGCCCGGCGCTTCAGTTCAGAATCTTACACAACCCTGCTGCCAACCTCCATTTGACAGGCTGGAACGCTGAGGGTCAAAAGAGTCAGGTTGAGGAGTTTGGAGAATCCTGGGGTTACAGGATTCTAAGCCTTCAGTGGGTATCCAGATGGCCTGGGGAGCCTCAGAGTCTGAGTTAAGAAGTGTGGACTCAGGCCAGGACACCTGCGTTTTCCAAGTGTACTCCAGTTGAGAACTCATGGAGATACAGGGAGCCATGGAGGTTTGTGGAGCAAGAGAGTAAAGATCAACAAAGAGGAGCTTCTGGAAGATTGTGCTGGCAGAGAGGAGGCTGCTGTGTTCCTAGGTAGCAGTTAACCTGGTCTGAACTTGGGCTATGGTAATGGAATGGAGGGCCAGGGATAGAGATGGAGATAATTAGGATAAAGAATTGGAAGAACATGACTGATGGCTTGTCCAGTGTAAGAAGGAGGCTCAGAGATCTGGGTTGGGTGGGAGGGTAGGTAGACATCAGTTGAGAAAAGATGCTGGGTCCAGTTTTGGATGGCTTAAATTTGGGGGTCCTATGCCATCCAGGGAGGCATACAGCTGGCAGTGGGCCCTCAGGGAGGTCTTTGCCTACAGGAGAACATGGAGACTGGCTCTCAGTGAGTCTGGGGTGACCATGAGAAAAGAAGGAATACTCCACCTCAAGGTGACACACTTTGAATCTGTTCATTTCTAGAACGTTTCACCGCATAAACCCTCCCCTATCTCCTGTGGCCAGATTTATCCATCTTTCTTCAGAAAACATCTCAGGTATGCCTTCTTACCATCTCGTTGTAGGATTTCCTCGCAAATACCTAGGGATGTTTCTTGGTTTCTTTGTTTTTAAATATTATTTATTTTGAGAGAGAAGGCAAGGGAAGGGCAGGCAAAGAGAGAAAGAAGAGCAAAGAGAGAGGGAGAGAGAAAATCCCAAGCAGGCTCTGCACATCAGCACAGAGCCCGACACAGGGCTCGATCCCACAAACTGTGAGATCACAACCTGAGCTGAAATCAAGAATCGGACAGTTAACTGACTGAGCCACCCAGGTGCCCCAAATACCTAGGGATGTTTCTAAATATGAACCACCCACACTTCTGGGGTCTCTGGCAGCAGGTGTGTGCTGAGTGAAGAGATGCGGGCTGAGGCAGGGACTTTCCTGCTTCACAATAGCTCCAGCCCTCTTGCCAAGGGCAGGGTGGCCAGGTCCTCTACCATCCCCTGTGACCCACCCCAGGGCTCCCTTTTCTGTCCCAGGCTAGTTATTGTTGGAGAGGCCCCTGTCCGTTGACAATGGATGGTCATGGGAGGAGCAGCAAGTAAACCAGAGTCAGGCTGTTCTTAGTGACCCTGGACAAGCCTCTAGTCGTCTCTGATGCTCAGATTTCTCTTCTGTAAGAGGGGGCTGTGATGAGAGCAAAGAGCCGTAGAAAATGAGTTGCAAACATGAGGGAGGGTTGTTGGCAGCTTCTTGACTAGCACGTACCCCTTAAAGAGCAGTTACTCTGTGCCAGGCTTGGTGCCAGGCGCTCTGCATGCATCTTGACTCATTTCAGCCTCAGGTCAAGCTTATGAGGCACAGACTGTTATCCTCCCCATTTTATGGAGGAGGACGCAGAGATTCAGAGGGGTCAAGGCCATGCAGGGAAACGGAGGAGCTGGGATTTGAGTCTGGGCTTGGCTCCTCACTATGGTGCTTTGCTGCCTCCAATCCAGCACTGCAGGCCCCAGTAATCACCAAAGGGAGGGCCTTGCCTAGGCTTCTGGCAGCCAGGGCTGGGAGCAGAGGCCCTCTTCCGACTCCTGGCCAGTATCAGGGCCTTGGCCGCCCCCCTCAGGATGTAGCACCTCATCTGAGGAGAGAAGGAATATTGTGGTCTAATGTGGAGGCTGCTGCTGGTGGGGGTGGACGTTGGGATTAGGACTGGGTCCCCAGGAGGAAGCCTCTCTGGCCTGGCCACACAGAACACATCCTCATCTACCCCCTGGGGGTGGCTGGGGGTGGCTGGAGGTCCCAGCAGAGCCGGGAAGGGTGCCCGGGAGGCTCAAAGAGAAGGCAGGCTTAAGGCACTGGCCAGGATCTAAGGAGTATGTAGGACCCCTAGCCTGGCTGTCAGCGTTCACAGGCAGGGGAGAATTGCCCCGAAGTACCCAGGGTACACTCTGCCCACAGAGGGCCCAGGACAAAGCTACTGGTAGTTTCCTCCTTGTCCCCCAGGGGACTGGAAGTCTACGCACACTGGGCTCTAATCCCCTTAAACAAGTCATTTGATGGCTCCAGGGCTCAGTTTTCTCGTCTGTAGGACCCTGCTAAGAATATCTCCCACTGCATACACACAGAGAAACAAGCAGAAGAACAGCCCCCTTTCAGGATTATTGGTAGTAATAATAACAGCTACAATAAACAGACTGTGCGGTGGGCTCCTGGCACTGGACTGAGCATATTCCTGGCATCCCATCTCTCAGTCCTCACACAGTCCTTTGTTGGGTAGATGAGGAAACTGAGGCACAGAGAGATTAAGTAACCTACCCAAGAACACACAGCTGTAGATGGTCCATGGTTGTTGCCTAGGACCCTACACTTCCCCAGCACTTAGTGAGTCCTCAGTAAATGTCACCTCCAGGCTCTGTGCCCCAGGCTTGCCTCCTCCTTCCACCATCTCTTCGAGAGGCAGCCCAAGTGAGCTTCCCATAATGCAGATCTGACCCTGGCTCTCCCCTGCTTAAAGTCTTTCCATGACTCCCCAGTGTTTTCAGGAAGAAGCCAAGATCCTCAACCAGCTTTCAGGGCCCCCCACGAGCTGGTCTCCGCCACCCCAGGGTTCTTGCCAGGAGGAAGTACCAGCCAGAATGAAGCTCCCCTAGACCCCCAAGTGCCAGGCTGTTGCTCATCTTTCCATATCTGATTTGCTGACCCTTGAACGCCTTTCTCCTCATTAAAGATGCCCCCCATGGGTGCCCTCCTCTGAGCAGCCTTCATGGGTGTCTTCCTCTGTGCTCTCAGAGCCCACTCTGCTGGCTTCTCATATAGCAGGAAAGCTCAAGAATGTATCTCAATCTATTTTTTCTGTATTGCCAGCTGTCACCCAGGGTCCAACAGAGGCCAGAGGCTCAAACAGCTGTCTGATAACTCAAAACAGATATGGAGTACCTTTGGCCCTTCCTCCGAGGCCCCTGGGACACTCAAGGGCGTGGGAGTTGGCCAGAAAGCCCAAGGGAGTCATCAACTGAGTCCTGGTGACTTCAGTGAGACCCAAGTAGCCACGAGGCCTGGGGTATTTGTTCCTTGAGCCTTGAGAAGCTGTGTCCCAAGAGTCTGGAGCCCAGGGTAGGCTGGCTGAGCCAAACAGGGGAGTGGCCTGGAAAGGCTGAGTGGTCCACCATCTCACAGCTACTAACCAGGCTGCAGACACCATGGTCTTAGCCCAGTGCTCTAGGATTTCTGCAAAATCCAGGCTCATTTATCCAGCAGATATTTACAGAGCATCTGCTATGGGCCATGCAGCCACTATTCTGTGGTATGGGAGAGACCTGGACAAAGTCTCTGTCTCTAATCGTTCCTTCAGTAGAGTAAGAAAAAAACGAGCAAACACAAATATAATACTTCAGATGGTAATAGGTATAATAAAGAAAAACAAAGCCACTAGATAAGGGGGCAGAGAGTAAGGGGAGGTAGGTAGTCTGGGAAGGCTTCTCAGAGGAGATAATGTGTAAGTAACATGAGGGAATAAGCCAAGGGGACAGCAGTGGGATAAGGGTTTCGGGATGAGGGTGCCACCTCTGCAAAGGCTGGAGTGGACTAACCCGAAGGAAGGAAAGGGTGACAAAAGGAGGGGCTGGGAAGAGATTGTCAGCTCACATAGGCCTTGAAGACCATGATAAGGACTTTGGAGGTAACTAGCCCCCCCATACACAGATATTACTAAAGGATGTGATCCACATGAAAACTGGGATGTAGTAAAATGCCCAATAAAAGATCGTCATTCATATCTTTTTGTGATAAAATACACATGATATTTACCATGTTAACTTTTAAAGTGCACAATTCGGTGGCCTTTAGTACATTCACAGTGTTGTGCAACCATCACCACAACTTAGTTCCAGAACATTTTCATTACTCCAAAAGGAAACCCTGTGCCCATTAAACAGTCTTTCCCCATTTCCCCCCTCCCAAGTCCTGACAACCACTAATCCGCTTTCTGTCTGTGGGTCTGCCTATCCTGGATATTCATACAATATGTGGCCTTTTGTGTCTGGCTTCTATCACTTAGCGCCTGCTGGCGAGGTTCATCCGAGTTGCAGCATGTATCAGTACTCCGTCCGTTTTCGTGGCTGAGTGCTAGTCCATTGTACAGACGCGCCACTTTTGTTTACCCCTCAGTGGATGGGCATGTGGACTATTGTGAACCCTGCTGCTGTGAACATTCACGCACAAGTCTTTGTTCGAATACCTGTCTTCAGTTCTTTGGAGAAGTCGTCTTTGGATAATACTGTCTAGACGTAGAATTATTGGGTCCTGTGGTAATTCCATGGGTTTTTTTTTTAAGAGCTTTTAAAATTTTTTTAAAGTAATCTCTACAACCAATGTGGGGCTCAAACTCACAACCCTGAGATCCAGAGTCACAGGCTCAACTGACTTAGCCAGCCAGGCACCCCAAAGGCCAAGGGCACTGGGCTCTGCTACCTGTCTGTCCCTTGTGGCTCCTCCTCTCTCCTCCTTCTCCCCCCACCACTGGCCTTCCGGCTCACTTGAGCCCCTCTTGCAGGTGTTTGGTGACATGGACCAGGTGCGAATGACCTCAGAGGGCTCTGACTGCCGCTGCAAGTGCATCATGCGGCCGCTGAGCAAGGATGCGTGCAGCCGGGTGCGCAGGGGGCAGGCGCGGGTGGAGGACTTCTACACCGTGGAGACGGTGAGTTCGGGGACCGACTGCCGCTGCTCTTGCACGGCGCCACCCTCCTCACTCAACCCCTGCGAGAACGAGTGGAAGATGGAGAAGCTCAAGAAGCAGGCACCGGAGCTCCTCAAGGTACTTCCTGGGAGATGTGAGGGGGAGGGGGACAGCTCCTGAATGAATATCTAGAACGGGCTGTCTTTTCAGTGAAAAGTCCACACACTCTGGGAAAGTGCTGTTGTTATCCCATTTCATAGGTGAGGAAACAGAGGCTCCCTGAGGGATAAGCCACTTCTTGCCCAATACCATTTGCCAGTAAGTGATGGAGGCGGCATTCTTATGCTATTTACCCTGCGCCCTAGTGCGTCTGCACAATGCAGGCTTCTTTATGCAATAGATATTTACAGGGCACCTACTACCCGCCAGCCGGGCACCGGTCTGGGGAAAAAAAGAGGGAACGCGTTGAGGTCCGTGCCTTGACTAAAGGAGACAGAAAATAAGCAAACAGAGATATGTACTTTATTACCTAGTTCGGTGTCCTGTATTTTACCCAAACCAGTTCATCTGTCAGCACCTTAGAATATAGTATTTTAAATTTTAAGTTTTGTGGCATTTTATTGTTTTTATTGTAATAAAACCATTTCCCATATTCAGCCACCACCTGCATACCAGATGTTGTGCTAAGCTCCTTTTACACATCTTTTTCCTCTAAATTCTTTAACCATTCCGGGAAATATGGAATCTCTGTCCTCATTTTATAGGCAAGAGAACTGAGCTTTGGGAAGTTAGGTAACTGGCCCAAGCTCTCACATAATGGCATGTAGGCTTGGGGCCTAAACCATACTTTTATATGAATGTTATGCTTACCTCCCCCCAGCCACCTCCGGAGGCAGATCAGAAAGAAGCCCCACCTCCGCGGAACACCACCCCATGCCAGGCCTACCACCAGGACGCGTGGCTTGAATAGGCATGTGCAGGCTGGAGCACAATCCCCACAGCCAGCCAGGCACCTTTGTGGCATTCATGACACACGTAGCTTGGTGCTTGGTGGGGCTGGGATTTAGACCACATCCTGCTGTATCTAAAGCATGTGTTCTAAACAACATTGCTCTCCTGTTTTCCTTTCTGTAATGGACTAGATAAACTTGCTGTCTTTTGAGAGTATCTTTTTCTTTTATAATTTCTTCCAAACATAAGACTGTTTTGTCTTTTTTGGTGTCAAGAACTGTGACATTGACGGAGATGTTACCCTACTTATAAGATAACAAGTCACCCTGCCCATTTCATGGATGCTAGCAGAAGACACAAGCCTCCCTGTCAGAGACTCAGACTTTATTACTCACAGCAGCCAGAGTATCTGCATTTTCCCTTGAACTGATTTTTCCAGCTCCAGTTCCCATGAGGTGACACAGTGAAGACCAGATAACACCTGCACACACACTGGGGTATTTCTCAAGAGTGAGCCCCCCCAAGCTTAAAGAGTCTAAATCTTTTATCATGGGCACTGAGAACACCTTCCCTACTCTGGACAGAAACCCTCTCTCTATGTTCCGAGATTGGTCACCATACAATAAGAAGTCCTAGAACAAAGACAGCGCCTCTGCGTGCAAGACATGCAGGAAAGCAAGAGACCCGTGAAAAATTGTCTCCAACTTTTGGCTAAAAATATTTTCTTTAAATTTAACTTTCATTTTATTTTTGTAACAATTAAATGGATACCAAAATGCTCAAGGCTAGGATAGGATGGAATTTGAGAACAAGTTGCCGCTTAACAACTTGTCAGTCCCCGGACTGCGGTGTCCTCCTGGGGCTTCACTAGGGCTCTGCAGACTCCAGGCACTGAGGCTGTAGGCCAGTCCTGAGTATTAAGGACAAACCCAACTTCTGCTGAAGCCCACTTCTCATTAACTAAATTGTATGCATACTTTACACGAGGATACACAAAACCTTTTCATAAATTCTGGCTAATTTAATACTTGCTACAACCCTGTGGGGAGAGAACTTATGGTCCCAGCTTTACTTGCGGAGGAATGTGGGCCCAGAGAGGGACTGTGACTTGCTTAAGATCTCACAGCAAGCAACTGGCAGCACTAAGGTTTGAGCTTAGGAATTCTCTTCTCTGTCCCCTTGCCCATGGAAGGCGTCCCTCGGCAGCTCTCAGCCAGGAGCCCGTTGTCCCTTAGGCCTTTTCAGGACACAGCAGCCATGATGGTTTTCATTCAGTCTTGTAGGACCAGAGAAGGGTAACAGTGAGATTGACCCAGTAGGTGGTGTCATAGAAGGAAGAGGAAATACTCATTCACATTGTAGGTGCAGGGGCAGGCACCTGAGAGGTAACCAGAAAACCCCAAGAGGAGAAGGGGGCAGAGGCGTATGAGACAGAGCTGAGGGCTCTCCATTAGAGTTAGCTCCTCATCCTTCATCAGGAGGCTCTCTATGGGCAGCCCCCCAAGAGAGGAGGTGAAGGGAAGCCCATGGAGGAGGGGGAGCAGGGCACACCCACGCTATACCCTCTCGTGTCTCTACCCCAGCCCTTTCTCTCAAGCTAAGAACTCCAGCTGTGACTTGGTCTTTGTTACATGACTCTAGAGTAGGAAGGAGAGGATTCTAGATTCCCTTTCTTGGGGAGGTTAGTGACAGGTGCATACCTTTCACCTCTTCACTCCCTTTCCTCCTGGACATGAACTAGATAGACATGGCCCCGCCCTTGTCTTATGGGGACACAGCTCCTGACTCCAACAATGTCAATGTCATTGATGCTGGCCCACAGGATATCCCAGGGACTGTGGGAAACCCAGAAGAGGAGGTAACATTAGAGCTGGGCTTTGAGGGATTGGTAGGAGTCCCTCAGGCAGAGAAGAAATGAGCACATCATGGATGAGAGCAAGTGGAGTGGAGGTGGCCCAGGATGGTTCCCTGCGCTCTCTCTGCCCCAGCCCCACTAGTCCTCCAGCCCACCTGTCAGTTCCTCTAACACAGTGCTTCTCAATCTGTGGTGAAGGACAATTTAAAAAAAAAAAAAAAAAGAACCAGGGCACCTGGGTGGCTCAGTCAGTTAAGCATCTGACTCTTGATTTTGGCTCAGGTCAAGATCCCAGTGTTTGTGAGTTCAAGCCCTGCATCAGTGCAGAGCCTGCTTGGGATTCTCTCTCTTTCTCCCTCTCTCTCTGCCCCTCCCCCACTCATGCTTTCTGAGTCTCTCTCTCAAAATATATAAATAAACTTAAGTTTTTTTATTTTTAAAAAAGGGCAGCCTCTAAAATTTTTTTAAATAAAAAAATTAAAATCCAAGAACCAATACTTTTGGAAAATGCCATAAAAATGAATTATTTGAAAAATGAAACAGAAAACAGGCATGCGAAATACAAATCCGGTGTTTTACTAGGAGAGTCAACAGACTAAAGATTTCTCTGTCAGAGGGATCTGAAAGTTTGTAAAAGTCTATTCTCACTTTTTGTCATTACTTTATCACAGATGAGTGATACCCACTTCAGTAGCACATCCCAAACACAACGTGTTTCTTCTCCCCTCCAGCTCTTTACACAGACTGTTCCCTTGGCCTGGATTGCCCTTCTCCTGCCTTCTTTGCCTAATTTGGGCTCCTCCTGCAGAGCTCAGCTCAAACAAAGCTCCCTCCTGGCATACTTTACTGATCCACATCTGCTCCTAGACAAGGTCAGCGTCCTGTCATTAATGATCTGGGCACCTCTCTGTTACTCTCTGTTCTTTGACAGCCTGTGAAGGACCACGAAGGCTTGTGTCTGTCTTAACTCATCACTGTCCTTAGTGCCTGACCCAGAGGAAACATTTGCTGAGGCCAAAGAGGATACATACAGGGGCAGACCATAGAGGGCTCGAACGCCAGGCTTAGGAAGTGAAAGGTCATCCATGAGCACTGGGGAGCCATGACAAGCTATCTAGCAGGAGAGCGACCCATAGTCAAAGCTGTGCTTTGGAAAGCCAGTTTTGGTCGCCATGAAGGCAGCAGAGTGAGCTGGGAGGACCCCCTGTACGGCCCTGGAATCCAAGTATCATTATTGCTGATATTTATGAAGCCCTTGCAGCGTGCTCACTGTGCAGAGCCCTGTCCCAACACTTCTGCTCCTGACC
Source organism: Helogale parvula (assembly GCA_004023845.1). Classification (NCBI taxonomy): domain Eukaryota; kingdom Metazoa; phylum Chordata; class Mammalia; order Carnivora; family Herpestidae; genus Helogale; species Helogale parvula. The sequence goes on along the minus strand of PJEM01013583.1, from coordinate 22,111 downwards.
ACAGCCCTATTGCCTCATTTCACAGAGAAGGAAGCCAAAGCACACAACAGGCTACGTGCATGGTTCTCAAACTGTGCTCCCCTGAGCCCAGGGGGTACCGAGCAACTCTTCAGGGTCTGAGCTAGGTTACAGGGAAGCAGACAAGACTTAAGGCCCAACCCTTGCTTCCGTAAGACTTCTCCATTCCCTTTTTCCATTTTGGAGATCAGTGTCTACTCAAAGAAAAGATCTCTGGCTTAAAACAACTTGAACACCCCCTGGGAGAGTGGGAGTAAAACTGTTTTGGAAACAACTGGCCAGGCCAGACAGGAGCACTGGCTTGCTCAGAGCCTGAGAAATGCTGCAGGGCTCGGAGTGGGGCCATGCAAGAGGGTGGACTGAAGGAACAGCCCTTCTCAAGAAGCCAGCGGAAGCTGCTTTCCAGGCAGCCCCCAGTACCATGGTTTCCCTGACACTCACTGGCATCTCGGCCATCTGGAGAGGTCATATCCTGATGACATGTGATGGAGATAGGAAGGGGAGGGGCATCTGCAGGGAGGAGTCCCTGGGTGGACAAGGGTGACACAGCATCTGCCACTGACCTATTTGTTGTGCAAGCCCCTCCCTTCTCTTGGCCTCTGTTTCCCCATCTGAACACAAGAAGGAATGCTAGAGAAAAGAGAAGTTTGGGTGTACATCAGTCTGGGATCTGCTGCCGGCCCCACCATTTAACAACTGTGTGGCTTTGGACAAGTCACTTTACCTAAGCTTCAATTTCCTACTCTGTAAGATGAAAATAAAAGTTGTCCAGACTTTGTCAGAGTGCCTGACTCAGTCCGTAGAGCATGTCACGCTTGACCTCAGAGTCATGAGTTCGAGCCCCATGTTGGGTACAGAGATTACTTGAAAGAAAAAAAAGAAAGAAAAAAGTTGTCCAGACCTTGTCTTTGTGTCCCAAGGTCCAGACTCTGAGGCAAGTGATTCGTGTGCTGGTGGTGTATTCTGAAAATCCCAGGAGAAACTGGTACCAAAGTGGCAGAGGTGGAGGTGGGAAGAGAAGGAAGCCCAGTAGGGTGTGGTCGCAAGCCAAGCATCAGCTTCAGCCCCAGGGGACGCTGGAGTGTAAATGACAGCCCAGTCGTCCCCACTGGGGCTCGGGAGCTGGGATATTCGATGCCCACACCTGCCAGGCATTGCCTGAGGACTGCCCCCGGAGGACATACACTCCCAAGCACTTTGGGGACACAGTGGCTCTTTGAAGAGAGTCACAGATGCAGGCTGTTAAAAAGGAGGCACATGGAAGCCAGGTACAGGCACAAGAAACAGGTAAGAGGGATCCCATGGCATGTAGATTGATCTCCAGCGTCCACCACACACCCCGTTGGGTTGTCCTGAGGACTAAGTGAAACAGTGAAACGCCCCTAACACAGTGCCCGCCTTGTGGTAAGTGTTCAAAAATGTAATCCACTGCTTTTCTCATGATTATTATTAGCAAGCTGGTCTAATGGGTGCTGAGGCCCATGACGGCCATTCCAAGTGGTAGAGCTCCTTTTGCACCCTTTCTGTTCTGCCCTTGCCCTAACCCTCTCACCCTTTCCTGGGCAGCTGCAGTCCATGGTGGATCTCCTGGAGGGCACCTTGTACAGCATGGACCTGATGAAAGTGCACGCCTATGTCCACAAGGTGGCCTCCCAGATGAACACGCTGGAAGAGGTAAGGGCAGAGCGCTACCTAGGAGCCAGGCTGGGTCAACACTGGAGGCCAAGGGTCGTAGTGTCTGAAGGGGCCCTGAAGTCTGCCCTGACCCTGGTGGCTGCTGAAAACCGGAATCCAGGGGCGCCTGGGTGGCTCAGCTGGTTAAGCGTCCAACTTCGGCTCAAGTCATGATCTCATGGTTTGTGGGTTCGAGCCCCATGTTGGCTTCTGTGCTGACAGCTCAGAGCCTGGAGCCTATTTCAGATTCTGTGTCTCCTTCTCTCTCTTCCCCTCTCCCACTCATTCATTTCCTCTCTCTCTCTCAAAAATAAACTATAAAAAAAATTAAAAAGAAAAAGAAAACTGGACTCCAGCAGGCAAATGGGAGAGGGAGATGCAGGCATCTGGGTCCAGACTTTGGGAAAGAGGTCTGACTGGGCTCATGGGCCTGCAGGAAGCTGGAAGGCTAGGTAGAGAAACTGAGGCATTGGCAGACTATGTGAAAGCGATATGGGATGGGGCTGGAACTTGCAGTTGTCCTCAATTCACCAAGACCAGGACTCATACATTGCACAACTCCAGGGCTACTCATCACATAAAATGCCGCATAGAAGTGTAGGACTGGCTAAGCCCACCAGGGCAGGGCTTATTAAGACAGCATGGCCATCCTAGTACCCACTTGCAGCAGACAAGAGGTACTAAGCATCTTCTGCTCAAGTGCAAATGTGCTGGAGGGCTAGGCAGGTGGCCAGGACCACCCCCTGAGGACAGCGACAGAATTGGACAATCCTGGGGGTCCAGGCTGCAGGTTCAAGGTTTGCTGGCACACATCTCTGCTGGCACAGCCTGGCCTCCGCCTGTTTCCTGCATCCGGCCCCTGCTGGGCTGCCGGGAGCCTGGGGACACGTAGCTGCCAGAAGTGGGTGTGGGGGCTTCCTTTCCCAGCTTCCTTTTTGGAGGGAGGGGGCACCTGGGCATCCTGTGCCCCCGGGTGGGAGATTAACCCCTTGCTCTCCCCAAAGCTGGGGTCACAGTGGCTTTAATTATCCAAAAAGTGTTTGGTGTGTATGTACTGTGTGCCAGGCCCTTGCCAGCCTGGGAGTCAGGTAACAGTTGCTGGATCCTGCGTGCTGGTGCTTTCTGTGCACCTAGTATATGCCAGGCTCTCCTGATGCCAGCCCTGTGGTTATCCTTCCTTGACCTTTCCTCCCATAATCTTAGGAAATGTTAACTCACTTCATGGAACTAGGAGCCAGACGGTCTGGAGAATGTATCTGCTGTGGCTGGAACAAATCAGAAATGACTTCCGTAGCCACCAAGAAGTGATTTTTTAATTGTCTTCTGTTTTGCATTATCTGTGCTTTGCTTCTGTTCACTAGGCGATAACTCTAAAAAAAAAAACAAAAAAAAACCCCACCTTATTGCTAACTCTGGGTGGAAGTGAAGAAAACAGCCTCACTCGGGAGGAACTGGCTCCCTCTGCCCAAGGGAGAAACATCACTTATTTCACTTTTTAAATAAGACATTAATGATTACACAGTCTCTGGGCAGCATGCTTTACCCACCCAGCCCTGCTGGTGCCACTGTCTGTACCAGTGAAGCTGGGTGTCCCCTCCAGGGATCAAGGGGTGGGGAGTGGCTCTCAGAGGAGGCTAGAAAGACCTTGATTGAGGCCCTGCCCCACAGAGCGTCAAGGTGAACCTGAGCCGGGAGAACGAGGTGGTGAAGGAGGGCATGCGCCATCTCAGCGAGCAGCTGAAGCGCTACGAGAATCACTCGGCCATCATGATGGGCATCAAGAAGGAGCTCTCCAGCCTGGGCCTCCAGTTGCTGCAGAAGGATGCGGCCACGGTCCCCGATGCTGCCCCAGCCCCCGGCCCTGCTAGCAAGGCTCAGGTGAGGCCACGGCTCTGGTGATGGGGCAGGCAGGTGCATGGACTTGGGAACACAGTGTGCCAGGATCTCAGTCCCAGGGACCAGCTGGATGAGGGTTTAAGGGTCCTAAGAAAGGGCTGAAGGTTGGCACAAGCTGGAGAGTCCATGGCAGGGTGAGGGGCAGGGCTTGCCTGGCATACAGTGAGCATGGTTGACAGAGGTAAGCTGGGGGCCGACGTGGGATCCAGCTGAGGGGTCTGTTTGCTGAGGCAGGTGTTTGGTGGCATACAAGGCATTTCCATTTCCAAATTACTGGGGACAAGGCTATAGAGAGGACCCTCCCTGCCTGGTCCTGGGGTGGGCTGCAGCAAAACCACTTACAGCCTCCCCCGCTGTGGCTGGACCCTTGGCTGGGTCAGGCCTGCTCAGGGGTAGGTGGGCGATGCCTCAGGGAACCCTGTAGACTAACACCACTTCATAAACCCAGTCTGGAGTGGAGAATTCCTGCAGCAAATGCCCAGGTGTTCCATATTCAAGTTCAGCAAAAGGTGAGCAGAGACACCAGGCAGAGCCATCCAAGACTTATGACACACCTGTATGTGCATTTGAAAAAGACCCTCCTTGGGGTGCCTGGTGGCTCAGTCAGTTGAGCATCCGACTCTTGGTTTCAACTCAGGTCATGATCTCACAGTTCATGGGTTTGAGCCCCACACTGGGCTCTGTCCTCAATTCACCAAGACGAGGACTCATACATTGCACAACTCCAGGGCTACTCATCACATAAAATGCCACATAGAAGTGTAGGACTGGCTAAGCCCACCAGGGCAGGGCTTATTAAGGGCTTGGGATTCTCCCTCTCTCTTGCTGTCTCTGCCCCTACTGCACCCTCTCTCTCTCAAAATAAATAAATTTAAAAATAAAACTTAAAAAAAAAGAAAGGAAGGAAAAGACCCTCCTCTAAGACAAACTGCCAAAAAAGCTCTCCTTCTGGGCAAATAAAAAGCCCCCTGGGGGTGGGCAAATTGTACAGAGGCTCCCTCCTATGATAGATTATACACTAGGGCAGGTGGCTTGGCAAAAAGGAGTACAGACTCAATTTCAATGCCATTCATGCCCCTTTGGCCAGTCACCCACATGCAGGGCACAACCGTTCCATTCCACACAGCGGCCTTGTTTTGGAGTAGGGAAGAAAGGAGCTGACGTTGTGGAATCCTGACATCCTCTAAACTTGACTTCTAAAGTCTAAACCTGACTTCCTCACAGACATGATCTCAGTTATTCTCATAACCACTCGTGAGGAGGGACAGTCATTGGCCATTTGGCAGATGAGGGAACGCAGAGTGAGGTCACGTGGAGAGAGGGCGGCTGCGCCAAGACTTGAACCTGCATCTGCGTGACTGGCAAGCCTGTGCTCTTCCTCTCCACCTCTTGGCCTCCTCGGCTGACATTGTGATGATGGGGCCATCTGTGACTGCAGCCAGGACCGCCTAGTTGCTGATAAAGCGTGGAGGAAGCCTGGTGCCCTAGCCCAGGGCAGGCTTCCTGCTCATTCCCATGTCAAGTCCATAGGCGCGAATGAATGCTGTTTTGGCCATGACACGGAAGGTCTAGATACTGTACTTGCTGTGTCTCCTGGAGAGTCTGCCTAACAATGGGTGATGTCACAGGGCCTGTGATCTTGTGCCAAGCCATCATCAGAGGCATTTAAAAGGAAGTGAAAATAAAATTTACAAAACGTTGGAAACTTCATGCACAAAGGGCAATGCCCTTGGTGACCAACACATCCAAGTTTGCCTGAGACTGAAGGGTTTCCCAGGATGCAGGACTTACAGTGCTAAAACTGGGACAGTTCCAGGCACACTGAGATGACATTGGTCATCTTGCCTTGGAGCCTGAGCACCTCTCCCCTGCCCACTAACAGAGACCCATGAGTGAGAGAGAGACAGGGATAGGAAACTGACCTGGTGACTAGTTACCTCCCTAGGAAGTTGATCATTATAATCTACCCCCGGGGGGTGAGTATGCAGGTGTTTGGAAATGAGACAGGAATCTAACCTATGAGGCTGGGCTTGGGAGCTGGAGCTGAGTGGGGAAACTGAGGCACATCCCAGTCATGGGCTTAGCTACTCGGGGGGAAAGCTGTGACTCCACGAGCACCTGAGACACAGGTCCTGGAGTGGCATGACCGCTTCCATTCCCCACAAGCTGAGCCTCTGTGAATGCCCGCAACATCTACCTCCCCTAAGTCTGAGATTTCGCTTCTCCCTCAGGACACAGCTGGAGGGAAAGGCAAAGACAACAACAGATATGGCAACATGCAGAAGAGCTTTGTAGACAAGGGCCTCCCAAAACCTCCTAAGGAGAAGCTGCTGAAGGTGGAGAAGCTGAGGAAGGAGGGTGGCAAGGGCAGATTTCCCCAGCCCACAGCCAAGCCCCGGGCCCTGGCCCAGCAGCAGGCTGTGATCCGAGGCATCACCTACTACAAGGCGGGCAGGAAGGAGGTGGCCGAGGCCATGGCTGGTGAGTTGGAGGAGGGTTGGACCCTTGGGGATGGCGGGCTTGCTGATGGACGGCACCCCACACACAGATCGCCAACAAGGATCCAGTGTCTTCTCCACAGTCACACTGCCCAGATGTCACCTCCGCTGGTTACCTGTTAGTGTCCTTTGTTCATCCACAGACATGATAATATCCCTCTTGGCGTTGTTGGGGATGAAATGATATAATCAATACAAAGGGCCACTAGGTTCCTTTCCAGTATCGTCAGCTGTCTCCGCCCTCACTGGACTTTTCCTTCTTCATTCAAAGAATCTCTTCCAGAGATTCTGCTGAACATGGACTTCACAGTCCAGTGGGAAAAAACATACCTGTGGCCAGGCAGCAGTCAGAGGTGGGGTGGAGGTCCCCAGGAGCTATAGCCAGGCCAGGGTTCTGGGAAGTGACACGGGACCTTCTGGGCACCTCTTGTTTCCTAAGTGGCCTTGGAATGGATGGCCTCTCCAGCACCTCCCACTTCTTATTTCCCCAAAGAGCCCACAGACTCCTGTATTTTTCCTGCAATCCAAGGGGGATCACAGTGAAGGGCAACCAGGTAATTAACCAAAAAAACAAGAGACCAAAGTTCCAAGAGTATCCACATTTCTGGGCCATTCTCACTGATGTGGCTCCTGATTCTTCCTCTAAGACCCTCCCCAGATGCCCGAGGGGCATCCTAAGCCTGCTCCCTCTTCCTGGGTCCTGTTGACCACTTCCTTCTGTGAAGCCCTCTGCCCACATGTCCAAGGGACCAGGAGGTGGAAATGTGAGGGACCAGTCTCCTTCAAGGGCCCTCTAAATTCATGCTCTCTCAAGGCTCAGAGGCCTCTTCCCCAATCTCCTGGGGCTAGCTGCTGACTGGCTCTAAGCCCCGCTGGCTCAGCCTGGCTACAGTACAGAGCCTCTGACCCCTGGCTAGGCACTGCCCTAGAACAGCTGTATGCATCTGGCTCTGCCAGTGAGGCTCGTGGGAACAAGCCTCTTGCCCTGGCCAGCTGCCAAGGCCAGGCCTCCCTGAAAGAGGGTGTGCCCCATTCCCAAGAGACTCCAGGGGCTGCCCCACAATGGGGCCTGGCTAAACCCTATGCAAAGAGGAAGCCTGGCAGGGAGAGAAAAGGAAGAAGTCAGGTAATTGTCCTGGAGTCAAGGGGCCTCATCCCCTGGGGGCCACACCATCACTTTTCCTTTGTCCCTGGCATCTCAGTTTTCTGTGTACTTTCACCCACTCTGTTGCACTTGATCCAGGTGAGGAAACATGTTCAGAGAGGTGAAGAGACAGCTCTAGGGTTCACAGTGAGTGGTGGGACCGGAACCCGGGCCAGCGGGCTGCAGAGCCTGCCTTAGACCCCCTTCAAAGCTCTGTCCCCTGCTGTGTGGTACTGAATCTTCCTGCTTCCCCCACCCAGGCCCCATCCATCCCAGCCCAGAAAAGTTGTGTGGGCCCCGGACAGGTCCCACGGGAGCTGAAAAAGTCATCCTGTCAGCAAAAGCCTCACCAGCAAGGGAGGGAAAAGGAGGGGGGGGGGGTGCCAGAAAGCCACAGAATGAAACACAGGAGATAGGTGAGGGGACATAGAGACCTGGAGTCCAGAGGTGATGGGAGGCTGGCTGTGCCTGCCCTTCCTGCCTGAAGCGGCAAGGACGGGATGAGAGAACAGCCAGGTTCCCAGGGAGGTGACCGGGAGAAAGTCTACAAAATGGGAGCAAGGGTTTCTGCCTCCTGGGGTTGAACCTAGGATATGAAGAACTGGTACAAAGCGTTTGACACTTGGGAGGGAAGGGGTCTCCTCTTTGGCGCCCCATACCTGCCAGGCCCTGTGCAAATGCTTTGTGTACACTTTCCTCTAAGCAACGCAGCAGCCTAACGTGGTGAGCCTTGTGATTCTCGTTTCATAGGACGGGAAGCTGTGGCTCACCAAGGCAGGCAACCTGGCTGAGCTCCCTCAGCTGGGGGGCTTGGAGCTGGTCTGCTGACCGAAAAGCCTCCCCACCTCCTGCTTTTGGGGGCCTTTTACTCCTCAGGGCCTCCCCGCTTCTCTCCGCCATGGTCCCCGAGCTGGGAGCCAGGGGGTCTGGGGAAGACCCTGGGCAGTGATACAGGATGTGAACCCAGGGTCTTCTCCCCACAGACAACGCCCTCAGGGGCACTTCCTGGCTGGAACAGCCCCCGCCCAGGACCGAGGGCAGGCCAGCAGAGCCCAACTCAGCAGAACGAGAGGAGGCTGGGCCCAGGGCCTCAGAGGGAGCGGACTTGGCCTCCGGCAGCCCCAGCTCAGACCCCCTCATCACTCCCACCCCGACTCCCACCACCCGGCCCCTGCCCACCGAGCCACCTTCACGCCCAGACGTCCCCAACCCAGGTGAGTAAGCCTCACGGGGGTCATCAGGGTCCAGCCTATGGGCCAAATCCAGCCTGCAACCTGTTTTTGTATGGCCCTTGAGCTAAGAATGGGTTTTGCATTTTTAAAGGGTTGTAAAAACAGAATACAGAAGTATGTGGTCTGGAAAGCCCAAAATGTTTCCTATCTGATCCTTTTTAGAAAGTTTGACGGACATTTACAGTGAAACACATAGAATTTTCAACAAATCCTTCTTAACACATCACCTAGAATCCCCTCATCGAATCCAGCAACGATTTTCATATCTGAATTTTTTTACATCCACGTTTGTAGCTTTGGCTTGTGTCTTTCGGTAGAAATCTTTCCTATTAAATCATCTTTCTGGAGGGCCTCTTAGCTCCCTGCCATAACACGGTGTGGTTAAAGCCACTGCCTACTTTGGCCCGAGTGCATTCCACTGGCAGGAGTCTCTCCTGAAGGGTCCATCGGCAATTTGGACAACAGCTGCAGCCTAACTGGGTCCCCCCCAGCCAGTTTCCAACATCAGAAAACTGGAAATACTCTGAAGGTCTCACACCAAGGGGACTGGGCACAGCTGTCTGGCGGCCTGGGAGAACCTTGAAATCACATCATTAAGAAGCCATTTTAATGATGTGAGAAATTGCCCAGTGGAGGGAAGGAATAGGATACATAAAACGGAATCTTCAGAAGAACCACTCTTTTTTAACATATGTCTGCACGACTGGACGTGCAAAGAAAAAAAAGAAATGGAAGGTTGTGTAGCATATTTAAATTTTTCTTTGGATAATGACATTTTGAATCATTTTTATTTCCCTCATTCTTCTTTACTGAATGTTCTGTGTTTTCCCCGTTGATCAGACACTGCTTTGATCATGAGGAAAGGGGGAAAGGGCTGTGAACAAAGGAGCAGGAGGGATTTAAGTACGGCCCAGATACTGTTCCCAGGACTGCTGCTCTGGCTCGCGGCCTGTGGGTCTGAGTGTCAAACGCTGCACCCCTCACTCCCCACAGGCAGAGAGATGAGCTGTGAGGGCACCCTCCGGGCCGTGGACCCCCCCGTGAGGCACCACAGCTACGGGCGCCATGAGGGAGCCTGGATGAAGGACCCTGCTGCGAAAGATGACAGGATCTATGTCACCAACTACTACTACGGGAACAGCCTGGTTGAATTCCGCAACCTGGAAAACTTCAAGCAAGGTCGGAGAGCCCGGAGATGGGAAGGGGGGCAAGGGGCGGGCGGCCTGAGTCTCCTGTGGAGACTGGGCCCTCTTCTGCCTGTGGTTTCCTGAGATCCAGACTTCCCCAGCCTGGCCTAGCTGCGAATGATCAGCCACCCCAAGAAGGGGCATCTTGCGGGCACCCCCATGTGCTGGCACCGAGCCAGGAGCTGGACCGCAGCAACAAACAAGATGGATGTGGTCCTGCCCTCCTAAGTGTAACTTACTCTCAAGAGGAACAATACTTAGAGATTCCTCTCCTTGAGCACTTATTATGCGCTAGCCATCCCGTGTGCCTCAGCTCCCGGTGCCTTCACAATTCTATGAGGTGGGGGTTATCACTCTGTTTCGCAGGCGAGCAGAGCTTAGAGGAGCTGCAAGTCTGGGCAGGGAAAGTCTGGTGCGTGATGGGGAGGGGACACTTAGACAGGACCTATTCTCCTGAAATGCACCTATTCTCCCGATGTGAGAGGCAAACACGTAAAAGAAATAATTTGAGTGTAGTGTTTGTGGGAGGGCTCCAGGGAGGGTGTGCATCAGAGACTTCCCAGAGCAGGAGGTGATGCTGAGCTGAGCCCTGGAGGGAGAGCACGAGTAGCCACGCGAAAGGGAAAGGGACGGGTGTTCCACGCAGAAAAGTCCCGGTGTGGGCCAAGGCCCAGCGATGAGAGGCAGGGTGGCGTAGAAGGGAGGTGGGGGAGACAGAATGAGAGAGTAGGTTGAGGCGGACCTCATGAGCCACATCAAAGTTTGGATTGATCCTGATAGCTGTGGAGTCGGAGGGTATGGCCTGGAACAGCTGAAGTCCTTCCTCTGCCAGGTCAAAACTGACCTGATCCCTGCCTCGAGTAGCTCACAGGCTGGCGTGGAGTAAGCCAGTGAAAAGTGCCAAGGCAAGGATTATGGTAGGTCAGAGAAGAGGCCCTCACTCAAGCCAGGGGATGTCATGGAAGGCTTCCTGGAGGAGGTAACATTGGCTAAGGGCTCTGAAAGATAAGGAGGCCTTCCTCAGGCAGCCAGAATGGGAATGGCAGTCCAGACAAAAGGAACAGCATGGGCAAAGGCTGTGAGACAAAGCATAGAGTCTGTCTAAATCCTGGCTACGCCATTCTATAACTGTGCGGCCTTGAACCCTCTGTTTTCTCCTTGGCAAATGGGATGGTAACAGTACCTCCTCGGTGGTCATGGTGGGGTGGGGTGATTGGCCCAGCTCCAGGCCCATAGCACGCTCAGTGTCCCTTGCTTGCGGGGCCACTCAAGAGCCTGGGTGGCCTCGCCAGCCCCTGGGGTGCGCGGGGGGCTGTCCGGGAGGCTCGGGGGTGACCCTCAGGCCCTCCGCACACAGGCCGCTGGAGCAACATGTACAAGCTGCCCTACAGCTGGATCGGCACGGGCCACGTGGTGTACCAGGGCGCCTTCTACTACAACCGCGCCTTCACCAAGAACATCATCAAGTACGACCTGAGGCAGCGCTTCGTGGCCGCCTGGGCGCTGCTGCCCGGCGTGGTGTATGAGGACACCACGCCCTGGAAGTGGCGCGGCCACTCGGACATGGACTTCGCCGTGGACGAGAGCGGCCTGTGGGTCATCTACCCCGCGGCGGATGACCGCGACGAGGCCCAGCCCGAGGTGATCGTGCTGAGCCGCCTGGACCCCGGCGACCTCTCCATGCACCGCGAGACCACGTGGAAGACTCGGCTGCGGCGGAACTCCTACGGGAACTGCTTCCTGGTGTGCGGCATCCTGTACGCCGTGGACACGTACAATCAGCAGGAGGGCCAGGTGGCCTACGCCTTCGACACGCACACGGGCACCGACGCGCGCCCGCAGCTGCCCTTCCTCAACAAGCACGCCTACACCACCCAGATCGACTACAACCCCAAGGAGCGGGTGCTGTACGCCTGGGACAACGGCCACCAGCTCACCTACACCCTGCACTTCGTGGTCTGAGCATGGACCTGTGCTCACGGGAGAGGAGGGGCCGTGGGCATGGGGGCTCCCCACAGCAACTCCCACAGGGGGCTCCATCAGCAAATATTTTCCAGGGGCCAGGTCCCCTGGCATGTGGAGCAGCCCGCATAAAGCTCCCTTGGCACCCAGTGGATTAGTAGTCCCTTCCACTTGCAGAGCACCTGCGAGAGCTTCACGTGCACTCAATCCTTCTCGGTCCTCCCACGGCACCCTCGGAGGTAGAGATGAGTAAGCCCATTTAGCAGATGAGGACACTGAGTCTCAGAGGACACAGAGGCTCCCTTGCCTAAATAGCCTCACTTTGGATCAGGCAGGCCATGCTTTACAGATGAGGAGACCTGACCACTCTCCCCTACACCTCCAGGCCTCTCCCTACTCCTAAAGTTTCTCTTGCTCTCTCAACTCTGTCTCCCTTCCTGGGGCTGCTCAAAACCAGAGGCCTCTGGAACCCATGCACTAGTGCTGGTTGGAGGCTCCGCTCCGTGTACCACCCCAGGCCCCCGTTCTGGCCGAACTGGTGGTGGCCCTGGGCTTCAGGCCCCCTGGCTAACGTTCCTGCTCCTTGCCTCTGGCCACTACCCCCCCACCCACCTCATCCTATGTCCAACCACATTCCAAACCTCCATGGTCACCCAGCCACTGAGTAGAAACCACACCCCAAGGAAAAATACCAGCCCCTGTTCCAAGCTCCCCCTCCCTCTGTACTCATTTTTATTTTCTCTTATTCCTCCTCAGTGCCGTCATCTGTTTCCACAGCAGCAGCTGAGAAGGCTGCAGGCAGCTGTCTGCCAGCCCCATCCCTACCAGGGTGGGCAGCTGGGCCGGGCCCTGAGCTCCCCCTCCACCCAGAACGGCTGGCTTTGGCCACATACCACAGGCCATGGGACCTCTCCTCGGCCCTTCCCAGAGCCTGTGGTCCATGTTGTCCTTTCTCTCTGCACCTTTGGACCCACAACCTATATGTACTCAGGGATACTTCCAGGACTGCCATGAGCAAGACCCTAGGACCCAAGGCTGGGGTGGTGCCAAGATGAAGCAGATTCCCTCTCCCTTGTCAGTCCTGACCTGATCACTTAGTGGAATGGCCCACAGCCGGGGAGGGGGCACCGGGGGAGGCTGAGATTGGAGCAGCTGGGTCCAGGGGAGGCACTGGACCTCAGGGCTGCAGGGAAGTACTAGAGGGTGAAAGCTGGGAGGGAAGGAGAAGGGGGTCTATGGACCGGGTTTTCCTGGCTTCAGAATTATTGGTGCCAGGGTTGCCCGTAAGCCCAGGACTCGGGGCCAAGGATGCACAGGCGGGCCGTCTCTCCTGGTGCTGCTGGTGGCCTCCCTGAGCCTCAGACCCAGACAGCCCACAGGACAAGACTGTCAAGCCTGCCCCTCATCTGCCTTGGGCAGTATTTTCACAGCTAGGAAGAAGTTCACCAGTCTGACTCCCTGTTTCACCAAAGGAGAAATATGCCCAACGAGGCTTAGAGAGTGACTCGGGGCCACAGTGGGGAACAGGACGCAGCGGATCTTCCAGAAGGGCTTTGTCTACATCCTTTATTCTCCCGGCTTGAGGGCAGCTCCGCCTGGGAAGGCCATAGACCACCGGGCACCCAATCCATCCCAGCATCTCTAAAGAGTATTTACTGCTGATCCCTGCACCACCCCCAACCCTGCTCCCCTCATTCTGTCCCCGTGCCAGTTCCTGAATATCTGTGCATTTGAACGCCCAGCTGCCATGTTAGAAAATTCAGCTACACACCCAAGAGTGTAAGGAAATGCATTTTGTGCAGAAGACATTTCTGTCAGGCATTGCCAGGTGATGTTTTGTTTCGGCTGTAACTCACCCCTCAAACAAAGGGGGATGATGGGAGCCAGCCAAGCAAGGCCTGACTCACAGTGGTGGCCACACCCAGGCTCCCCCCACCCAGCCTCAACCGTCTCTTCAGGGGGCTGCGCTTCCCTTGGCTCTGGGTGTGGGTTTTACAAGACTGTGTCTTTCATGATATCACAGCCTAACCATGCGAGAAGTGTTCAGACTCCTCTTGCTCATTAGTCTGAGAAAAAGAAAAGTTACAAAGGACTAGTTTGGGAAAATTAAAAGACAAGCAAGATTGTTTTCTGGGGGAGACAATGCTGGCTGCAGCCTCCAAACATTCACTAAGCCCCTTCTGTTTTCAGGTCTTTGTGTGGGGTTAGGTGGTAGATAGAAGTGATTTTCCTCAATTTACAGATAGTCAGACTAGAACCCAGACAAGTCACGTGTCATGCAAGCAGTTAAGTGGAGAGCCGGGTCTCAAAATCAGGTCATCTGACCATCACCACTGACTGAGCATCAAGAGTGCCAGGCATGCCATGTGCATATTCTTTCATCTTCCCCACAGGGGAAAGTTTATACTCGGAACATGCCCATTTTACAGATGAGGAAAACTGAGGTGAAGGGACTTACCCCAGGTCACACAGCAGCTTAGTCGGCAGCAGATTGGGGTTTCAGGGCTGGTCAGTACATGCTGTTTGCCAACTGCATGACACTCTAGGGGCAGCTCCAGAAGTGGTGGCCTTTATTCTGTGTGACCAGGCCACAAACTGCATCCACAAAGGAGACCCAAGAAGGAGGATGGGGTCAGCTTGTAAAGAACCTGGAATGCCAAGGATCATTTCCAATCACATTTGGAACAGAGTCAGATATAAATCAACAGAGAAAAAAAGAAAATTCTAAGATAATTGGAATTTGTTCGGTTGCTGATGGGAGGCAGGGACAGTTTTTGTTCTGGGCTTTATTACATTTGGGAACAGGTACTTCAAATAGGAGAGGACCTGGGCTGGGGAGAGCCCGTGTTTCTTATTGACTTTGGCCGTGAGGGGCTGTGAAGGCAAAGGAGGCTATCTCCGGTGTTCTGAACCCAGGAAGGAGCTTTGGCTGCCGCCTTTGACTCCCTCCTAGAGGTTTCTGGACCTTAACATTTAATCTGTTCTGTCTATGGAGGAGAGAAGGGGGCCTCTGCCTCATGGGGACAGCCCTAAAAGGCTGGGGTTCTCCTGGGAATGATTTGAGTGTTCCTGAAAGCCCATGTGTTCCCAATCATTTTCTCCCTGGCAGCATTGGAGGCCACACTGGTCGCAGGAACACACAGCACCAGACAGGGTTGTCAGGGAGCCTGGGTAGGAGTTAGGGAGGCCTGGGCTGGGATCTGGCTCTGCCTCTTATGTGCTGCATGCTTGGGCAGGGTAGCGACTGTCAGAGGGGACAGATGTCCACTCCCTTTTATGGCTGAAAACTTGCAGCTTAGCGGGGACTAAGTGTGGCTGAGGACCCAAGCAGCACCCTCCTAGAGCTAGAAGGCACCTTGACACACCTTATCCCTGATGTAACTAGGAACCCCCAAGGTTGGCATTACTTTTCCCCTTTACAGGTGATGAGCCTCAAGTTCAGAAACGTTAAGCAACCTGCTCAGGGTCGTGAATCTTTCAAGTAGTAGGAGTCAAGATTTGCACCGGGTCTGTTTTAAACCAAAGCCCCAAACTCACTGTTAGGAATCTTGTAACAAGTCGGGTTTTCTTTTTTGCTTTGGCCGCTGGGAACCTCAAAGTCATGAGATTACTTTTAACAATTGTACTGAGTCACCTACTTGACTCTGACTTCAGTCTAGCTTTCTGCTTTAATCTTTGATCTGTTTTTTATCTATTTTTGTAAGTTGCCACAATACCTTTTTTGCAATAAGGTGGCATATAACTAAATAAATAAATACATGATCAAAAGCTCCATTTGAAAGTCTTAACTAAATGCTATGGTCTGCTTCCTTATCATTGAACACAGATACTTAATAACAAAAAGAAATGCTTTCCTGGGAAAACAGTGTTCTGGAACCGGGGAGGTGGGCTTTGAGCTTCTTAGTCCCCTGTTTCCCAAACTTGAGTTGCTCGTGTACAGACCTTTGTGACTTTGCCATCCCCCCCCCCGACCTTGACCATCTTCAGTAGGGTTTACTATTTCTCTTTCAGATGGTTTCATTCTTTTTCCTAAAATAATCTTTTTTCAAAGGGAAGCTTTACAAGCTGTTAGGAAAAACAAAAACATTTTAATTTTTAAAGGAGGAATATTATAATAGTGAAAAGAAAGTCGGTGACGCATCGTGCAGCGTGGCTGGGATAGGACACTGAAAGTGAACAGCACTATTGTCTCCTGCTGGACACTGTGCCTGTGAGGCCCTGCCCAGGCACTCTGTGTAAAAAACAAGATTAGGAAATGTCAGGGGGCATAAAGGGCAAACCAACAGCAAGTGAACATTGACCTTGATGTAATCAGAGGGATAGGACTAGAGGGAATAGATTTTCCCATACGACCCAAGGGCCCCTCACCTGGTGATGTAGGTACCTCCAAGGGGCTGTCAAACCACTGATGGTGACTTGGATTTAGAACAACTTCCCTCAAACACACACACACACACACACACACATTCAGCTAGGCCTTCCCTCCCCAGCCTTGGCAGAGCTGGGCACCGTCCCTGTGGCCCCTGGCAATAACAAGGGGCCCATGCCCCACAGGACAGACCGCCAGAAGCACAGTGCCACAGTGGGGGCTGATGGGCCATGACCCTCTCCCCATGCAGACCCTGCTGGGGCTGACGCAAGCAGGCCGGACATGGCTGGGCTCTGGGTAATCTGGGTGGTGGACTTCCCCAGCCCTGCCTGTTCCTCCCCTCCCCCTGTCCCCATCTTCTCCGGCCCCTGTGTCGGCTACTGGCACCTGTGCCTGGGCATTCAGGTCTCAGCTGAAATATCACCTCCCCAGGGAAGCCACCCCTCAAGGCTGGGTTTGAAGTTGACCCCAGTCACATGCTCTCTTGTCTCTTTACTGGCTGGCATTGTATTCGTTTACGTGCTGAGGGTCTGTCTCCCCTCATTGGGATTGGAGCTCCGAGAAAGCAGAACTGTTCCTACCACGTCACCCACACTCAGGAGACCCCCAACAAATGGCCGCAAATCACCCTGTAGTGATCTGTGTCAGAACCTTGGGCAAGTTCATACAGGGTCTGCTGAGCAAGGATCCAAATCTGTGGCCACTGGATGGGTCACACCTCTTTCTTTTATTTGTGCAGCATAAATCAGGCTCCACACAGAAATCTCTGGAATGCAATCCCGGATCATTAAGGCTGGAAAGCAGACAGAATATTCCCAGGGACTGCCTTCATCCTGCAGTTGGGTGAAAATGAGAAAACCCATCTTCAGGGGAAAATACCTGCCTAAACGCTCTGCTCTGTAGCCAAGCACTTACACAGCAAAGAACGCCGTAGCGTCACAGCACTGCACGGGACAGGCAGTCGGCTCTGGGCCTCAGTTCAGTGTTCAAGGCAGCTGGGTGGCCAACAGAGGCCAGAGTTCAGTGGGCTGGGGGGCGCGGGGGGCTGGACTGACTGATGTCTAACCCTCACCGGCATGGTCGACGGCAGCCCCTGCCAGAGGGAGTGGCAGCAAGGTTAGTGTGATTTCGTCAACCCTAAGCAAGATCCCCAGCACCTGGTGGACATTTAGGAAGTGGTAGACCTGGTTGCCCTTGTGACCAGTTAATACCTTGCTCAGAGGGTCTGCCAGCTCTCCACATCATGCCCTGTGGGCTACCCAACATGCCTGACACCAGTGTGCCGGCCTCCGGGACACCCAGCTGAGCACGTCACATCTCTGCCCTTGAGAGCCTGCTGGGAGGCAGGGGAGCCAGATGCAACAGTTCCCATGTGGAGCCCAGCGGGGATCCAAGCGCCTGGCTAAGGGGTGTGGGCTCCTCCTGGGGCCATGGAGGGACCAATGCCTCCCAACCTGCCTCCACGTCAAAGCAGAGTCCCCCACCCGTTACCCCAATGATGTCCTCAGAGGGGACTCCTTCTGCCCTTTCCACTTTCTCTCTGGCTTCAAGCTCTAAAGTCTCCCCCTGGCTCACGTGGAAAGGAAGAAATAATAAAAATAGCTAACTACCCACAGGAGCTAACCATCTGAGTGCCAGGGGTGGTGGTCAGTCTGTAGAGCACTATCTCCTGAATCTTTCCAGGAACCCCACAAAATCAGTACTATTGCCGTTCATATTTCACAAATGAGGAAACTGAGCCACCTCATGTGTTCATGTGTTCAAGGTCACACAGCTGGTGGTGCTGCCCTCTCAAAATCGCACCGACCTCAGCTCGCTTCAGAACCACTTTAAAGGGGGCCCGAAGCACCAGGTACCACCACACGAGATACCATAGTACCTGCGGTCAAGGACTGAGATTTAGTGTGTTTTAAAAGCCCCACAGGAGGGGCGCCTGGGTGGCTCAGTGGGTTAAGCGTCCCACTCTTGATTTCGGCTCAGGTCATAATCTCTTGGTTCCTGGGTTCGAGCCCCATGTTGGGCTCTGTGCTGGCAGCTCAGAGCCTGCTTGGGATTCTTTCTCTCTCTGCCCCTCTCCTGCTCTCTCTCTCTCAAAATAAATGAATAAAAAAATTTAAAAATAAAATAAAAGCTCTGCAGGAGACCGTGCTGTGCATTTAGGTTGAGGCCCTCACCCTCCTGCCGCTCAGAAAGAGCCCCCGAGCACGATGGGGTGGATCTGTCAGACGCCAGGTTGCACCCAAGTTAGCATCCTCTCCCCTGGCTGCCTCAGAAGAGGGAACAAAGACAGCAGGCTGCAGCCTGGCACGTTGGCCATGTCTCCCCGCTGGGGAGGCTGCAGCTGGGGGGTGGGGCTCCCAGGGCACAGAGCACAAAGGCTCCCTCTGCCCCCAGGCGGTGCCCAGACGCTGCCCCGCCTACCCAGCCCAGTCTGAACTCTGCCCACGTCTGGGGTCAGCCCCTCGACCCCCTACATTCCAGCAGGGACCCCATGAGGCAGGAACAGACAGGGCTTTCAGGATGCATGCCTGCCAGGGGGGGATGAATTATTACCGAGAATTATCTGCCATGAGCACGGGGTGGCATTTCACGTGCCAAAGGTTGGCTGGCCCCGCCCTGGCCCTGGCTGCTTGGCTCCAGGGCCCTCATTCCGACCGTGCAAGGACAGAAACTTTATTCTCTTCCCCAGCAAGAGGCCTCCGCCCCTCACCATCTGTGCTGCACCCCCTCAGCGATGCCCCCCACCCCCACCCAGGGGCCAAAGCCTTCCTTCTCCATGGCTCAGCACAGAGTAGATTAGATGAGGCTGACTCAAAAGTCAAGCTTCTCAGGTCTTTTCAAGCCAAGCATTTTTTGACAGGGAAAGTCACTGTTGCCAAGATGTCGGCCCCAACCTGTTCGGGCTTTTCTGTGTGAGGCTCTGACAGATGCAAGCAGCTGCTGCCGCTGGGACACGCTTATGTGGAAGGAGCCAGACAGCCCTGTTTGAATCCTGGTTCTGCCACCTTCTGCCACCTGTGGAACGTGAGCCCTTTACTTGACGTTTCTTACCTCAGTTTCCTCATCTGTAAAATGGGGATGACAACCTTAGCCTTCCAGGAATGTTGTGAGGTTGAGATAAGATCGTGGATGTGGAAAAGCTCTAAGTGGGAACTCAGAGCGCACACAGCAGGGCGTGGCACAATTTCGGTAAGGGGCCTCAAAGACTGACTTAGGGCATCACCTTGGTCATACTTCCAGAGCCTCAGGTTGGGGCAGACCCAAAGTGACAACTGTCAGCAAATGTAAGCTTATTCTCAAAACTGATGACTTTTCCTTGCCTTACGTAACAGAGCCCAGAGGGCAAATTTCTTTCACCCAGTGTGTCTACTCAGATTGATTGGTAATGGCTGTCTATGGGAGCAGTCCACCCAGGCCATGGAAGGGGGAACACTGAGTGATTAGTAATGTCTGCCATGAGAATAAAAACTTAGAGAGGTGATATGTATGCTACAGTCTACCATTCCTATTACAGAGCAAGGTCTAAAACTACTTCTCGCTCTAGTTTTTCCCTAGATTTGTGTGGCAGCCTCCACACTGATCGTCCGGCGTTTTGTCTCTTCCCACTCTCCGACCTTCAACGTCAGCTGCTGGAGTGAATCTCCTAAGATGAAAATTCAGACTATTTCCTTCCATTACCTATCACTGCCCCATGGCTCTTCCTAATGCTCTGAGGATCAAATCACACTCCAGGGTTGACATTCAAGGCCTCCACTGGCCTTCCCAGTCACTTCCATGGCCACTCATTTCCAAATACCCCCATCTCCAGCCTCATCAATCTGAGCATCTTTAAGAGCTAAAGGCAGCTTGGAAAGTTAAACTGAAAACCACAATCAAATCAAGATCAGAGGGGCAGCCCAGAGACCTCTCAGCGTTTGCCACCAGTGAGTTTAACAAACCAGAGGGGACTGGTAAACTTCCAATGACCCCTGCACTGCAGTTTACCAAGGCTGTCATCCTCCTCACCCCTAACCACACTGATGGGATTAGTCATGAGTTGCCCCTGCAGAGGGGAATTTACCCTGCTCTCTCTCCTGATTGCCCATTCCAAGACAATTCCCTCATCAACAAGACACAGGATGGAGGCTTTCAGGCACTGGCGTGTCCAAAGCTTTCTTGTCCAGGGTCCAGACATGCATAAGAGTCCCTGCTCCCCCTGCCCAGAGGCCCATGGGGCTCCCCTCCATTCCCTCCGAGTCCTAATTTTTGCTATTCCCCTAAAGGCAATCAGATAACTCAGTCTTTCAATTTCACAACCTTTACCCGGGGCACCTGCTCTGGCCGGGCTCTGGGATGAGCACTGGGGATTCAGAGATTGCACAGAAATTGCACAATCCAGAGAAGGCACAATCATTCAGTGGATATTGTTAATTAACCTGGCCGGAAGGGTTGACATTCCGGAAGTGCAACCTACACTGCATGGCTGAGGAATGAGGACCTCGAAACAAATCTTAGTTCGCTTTGGAGATTGGGATGTTTACTGAAATCATTAAACAAGGGTGTAGGCTTGCTGAAGCGGCAACCACAAGAATAAGTGTCTTGAGGAAAAATACCCTCTTTAAAGAAAAGAATCCAAACAGGCTAATTCTTTCTTTTTTCTGTTTAACTTTTTACTTTGAAATAATGTCAAAGTTCTAAGAGTAACACAAAGGATTTGCATATACCCTGGCACTAGATTTGCTGATTATTCACATTCATGACATTTGCTTAATCATTCTCTATCTCTATCGTTTTTCTGACCCATTTGAGGGTAAGTTTCAGATACGAGGCCCCTTTGCCCCTAAATACTTCAGTGTGCACTTCCTGAGAACATAGGCATGCATATAGCCACGTGCAATTAGCAAAATCAGGGCCTTTAGCCTTGACATAACATGATATCTAATCTACGGGTCTTATGCAAATTTGGCCAACCTTGCCAGTGATGCTCTTCAGGGTAATTTGTCTTCTGGTTCATGATCCAATCCAGAATAATAGATCACATCTAATCGTCGGCTCTCTTTAGTTTCCTCCAACCTGGGAACAGCCTTTCAGCCTTTTTGCCTTTCATGGCATTGCCATTTTTGAGAGGTACATGCCATTTACTCTGTGGAATATTCTTCAATTTTCATTTGTCGGATATTTCTTAATGATTAGATCATTGAGTACTTACTTTCGAGGCCAAAAAGATGCTCCACGCTCATCTTATACTTATACCCTCTCTGGTCTAGCCCAGAAACCAGCCACTTCGGGCCACCTGGTTAAGTGTCCAACTTTGGCTCAGGTCATGATCTCACGGTTTGTGAGTTCAAGCCCCACATCAGATTCTGTGCTACAGTGAGGAGCCTGCTTCAGATTCTCTGCCTCCCTCTCTCTGCCCCTCCCCTGCTCATGCTCTTGCTGTCTCTCTCAAAAATAAATAAATGTTAAAAAAAAAGAAAAAGAAAAAGAAAGAAATCAGCCATTTTTCTATGGATCCCTGGCTCCTTCAGTGGAGGATGGTTTTTGGAAGCAAGGAGCTAGATGCAAAGTGCACTCATTGTTCCTAGGTCCTCTCAGTGGACAGGACTAGGAAGGACGTGCATGCCTAAATATAAATCCAAGAGTTCATACTGCTACCTCCAGCTCCAGGCCAGGACCACAATGTTCTTCCTGGCCCCCCCTCCCCCCCGCCCGCCCCCAGGCCACACTCGTGCGTCCCTTCCACATCAGTGAGAAACCTGGCTCTCCATGTGTTTCATCTTTTACTCGGTTCTCCAATACACATGGATTAGAATGGCTATTCCATGCCACTGTGAAAAACAGGCCTATTAGGTCGAGTTTTCAATATTTGTTTGCAATTTTGTAATCTTTTTTTAAGTAAACTCCATGCCCAATGTGGTGCTTGAACTCACAACCCTGAGATCAAGAGTTACATGCTCTAGGGGTGCCTGGGTGGCTCAGTCCACTAGGTGTCTGACTTCAGCTCAGTTTCGATCTCTTAGTTCATGGATTCAAGGCCCTCATGGGACTGTGTGCTCACAGCTCAGAGCCTGGAGCCTGCTTCAGATTCTGTGTCTCCCTCTCTCTCTGACCCACCCCTGCTTGTTCTCTGTCTCTTTCTCTCTCTCAAAAAC
>PJEM01013582.1:0-40077 GCA_004023845.1 Helogale parvula | reverse complement strand
GTATGGATGCCACTGCCTTCCCCCTCCAGCTGGGCACCGCCCCCTACGCCCCCAGCAGCCTGGGTGCCAGGGTGACCCCCCACGTCACCTCCATCCAGTTACAGTCCAGTGGGGACTGCCGCCTGGCATCTGGACCCGAACCCAGGCTCGGCTGCCTCCTCTCGGCCCAGGTCACCGCCCTCCCTGGTGTGTGGCTTCCGTGCTGAAAACAACCTTTATCAGCTGGGCGGGCTGTGTCTTCCTTCAGGAGCCCGAGCTGCGGACCTTCAGCTGCAGGGACCGCCCCTCAGGCCGGGCCTGAGGAGCAGGATGGGGGTGGGCAGCTCCATCAACCTTGCTCTCTCTCACAAACTTTCTCTGAACGCGGGAAAGTTGGGCCTAGGTCCTGCTCGGGGAAGCCCCACTGCAGCCTGCCCCAGGCCCCCAGCTTTCCTGACCGGCCACATCCCACCGGAGCGCTGGGACCCCGGGTTTTCTGAGCACAGCTCAAGCGAGGCGGCCCAGTTCCAGGCCGAAGCCTCCAGAAAGCCAGGATGACTGCACTTCTGTGCTTTGGGGACCCCTCCACTGCCCCGTGGGAGTGCCATCTGCCCTGCGGAGAGGCCCAGCCACCCTGGTGCCCTGAGCCTGCGGCCGGCCGGCCAGCCAAGGGGCACCAGGCCAGAAGGGAGAGGCCCGGATGTCTCCACGTGCAGACATGAGGCACAAACACAGGCAGGAAGAGCAACTGAGTCTCTGCTGGAGAAAGAGCACTGCCGCCAGGTGTGGGGTCTACACTCATCACCCACTGCTGAGCCATAACATCGTCAGTGCCCCCAAGGCTGTTTGCCTTACTACCCACCCTCTCGATGAACCGTCAGACACGTGAGAAAATGTGCTGGGCTTCCTGCAATATGTGGCCCGGAGGCCTGGCCTGTTTTCTGTGGTTATCGAGAAAGGGTAATGCCAGAAACCCGAGAGGGGAGGGCAGCTGTCACTGAAACAATTGCAATCTAGTCTGATGGACGTGAAGATACAAATAGCCCTGGTGGGGGCTCTGGGGGAGGGGTGTTCACTGGCTAACTAGGTTGGTGGAGCACGTGACTCTTGATCTCAGGGTTGTAAGTTTGAACCCCACGTTGGGCATAAAGATTGCTTAAAAATAAAACAAAATCTCGGGGCACCTGGGTGGCTCAGGTGGTTAAGTGTCTGACTCTTGATTTGGGCTCAGGTCATGATTTCGAGCTTTGTGAGATCAAGCTCCGTGACAGACTCTGCTTCAGATTCTGTGTCTTCCTCTCTCTCTCTGACCCTCCCCTCCCTCACATTCTGTGTGTGTCTCTATCAAAAATAAACATTTAAAAAAATTTTTAAATAAACTTTTTTTTTTAAATAAATAAACTTTTAAAAATTATTAAAGGGGCACCTGGGTGGCTTAGTCAGTTAAGCGTCTGACTTCAGCTCAGGTCATGATCTTGCAATTCGTGGGTTCGAGCCCCGCGTCGGGCACTGTGCTGACAACTCAGAGCCTGGAGCCTGTTTCAGATTCTGTGTCTCCCCCTCTCTCTGCCCCTCCCTTGTTCGCACTCTGTCTCTCTCGGCGTCAAAAATAAACATTAAAAAAATAAAAATAAAAATAAAAAATTATTTAAAAAAGAAAGAAATGGAATGTAGACCCCACAAAATTCCCTCATGCTCCTTCTCAGGTCCCCCAAACACTGCTCTCCTGTTTTGTTTACTATAGTTAGTTTTGCCTGCTCTAGCATGTTCTATAAATAGAATCGTACAGTATCTGCCTTTTGTGTCTGGCACCTTTCACCCAAGTGGCAGTTTTCACACTCACCCAGGTTGACGCTGCTCCGTGTGGAGGACGCCTTGCGCTGCCTCCACCTGGCTGACGGGAAGGAGCTGGCCTGAGCTCTCCTGCACTTGTCTCCGGCAAACACAGACTTTCTTTTCTCTTGGGTAGAATACCCAGGCTCTAGGGGAGGCGTCTGTTTAGTTTTATCAGAACCCCGTAGACCTGCTTCCTAAGCAGCTGACCACTTTCTGCCCCAGCAGCGACGCGGAAACACAACACATGGCAAAGTGCTGTACAAACATCCTTGCGGAGGGGTCGGCCACAGGGACACTCAGCGCCTCTGCTCACTAGGCCCCCAGGCCAGCAGGGGAGGGGGGAGGCGGGGAAAGGGGACTCGCAGCCGCACCTGCACCTGCACCCGTTTGGGCACCACACCTGGATTACAGAGGGGCCTTGGGAGGCGGCCAGGGACATAGTTCCTCAGTGACAGCCCAGCCCCAAGGCACAAAGTCCCTTCATCAGACATCCTGTAAACCAAAGATTCTGCTGTTTAAAAAAAAAATGATTTAAAATGTTGGACTATGTGCTCCAAATATGCGGTAAGAGATGTGGTGGAGACCGGGGAGGACGCACGGCCGCCATCTTTGGAGAGAAGACCCAATTATAACTGGCGAGTGGACTTGGGACGCCCTCCAGCGGGGACAGCTCAAATCTGACACTCCTCCGGCAGATTGGCCACGCCGACCAGTATCTCCCATCCCACATGTTCTTCTTACAGTGTGACTGACACTCCTCCCTTGCAGAGCTGGGGTCTCTGTCCCCTTCCTTTGAAGCTGGGTAAGCCTGTGACACAGTGGAAGTGACACGATGTGACTTCAGAAGACAGGCCTTAACAGGGGCTACTGCCTCCCCCTGGTTCTCGTGGGAAGCCGGCCGCCATGCTGCTGGAGGAAGCCCAAGCGGCCGCGTGGGGAGACACAGAGCGCACTTGTGCAGACGCCCCAGCCGACGGCCGGTGTCACGGTCACACACCTGAGTGAGACAAGCCATCCTTGCTGTGCCGAGTCCGAACCCCTGACCACACAGTCTATGAGCCAGACAGAGTGGCTGAGACCCGCCATGAGGGTGTGGGCTCGTTTGTTACACAGCTCGAGTAACTGGCATGTTCTCTTGGGCCCCCGAGCGCCATCCGTTCCTCTGGGCCCTCAGGGGCCTTTCTGAGCTGGCACGCGGGGGTGGAGGGCACGGGTTAGGAATGCACTCCGCCCGGCCTCGCTGCACCAGACCCACTGGACCCTCCACCTCACACTGCCGCAAAGCAAGCAGCACCCGGCCCCCCAACAGCTGAGGTGACGCTGGCCTTTGTGGCTCCCAGCATGACGCAAGGCACAGCGTGACAGGAGGGAGGGGCGAAAGAGGAAGGAACTGAACTAGGGCCCCAGCCCCAGGCTCCTCCACGGTACAATCTCAGCCTTTCCCCCGTAAAATGGGGGTAATTGCCCTGTCCATCTGCCTCCCAGGAACACCATGAGGTGCGTCCCTGCCGCTCATCCCCCCCTCCGGGGGCTCTTCCTGTACTTTTCCACCAAGGACTGAGGACAAAGTGGACAATCATCACCGCAAATCAATAGCCAAGTAGCTACAAATGCAGCCTGAAACAGCCTGCAGCCTTTGGAAGGTGGATCAATTCGCTTTCAACGGCATGAAAGGAAAGAGATGACTTTCCTGGAAGACCCGTGGGGTGAGCAGGACGTCGAAGGCTATGTCTGGCGAGGGGGATGGCAGTCCCCACCGAGGGCAGAGGCGCTGGGGTCACGGGGTGGGGGGGGCGGCTGCACTCCCAGCCCCGAGAGCAGGGCCTGGCACGCAGTAGGCTTGGTCCGTGGGAAGCGGGACCCCAGACGGAAAGCCAGCATGTGCCCGTGGCTGGAGGGCTGGCCATCATGCCCCACAGCCATTCCTGAGGCGGCGGCACGCGTGAACTCTGAGGATTCGAAATTCCAGGGGCACCCGCCTTGCTCAGTCGGTAGAGCATGCAACTCTTGAGCTTGGGGTCATGAGTTCAAGCCCCACCTTGGGCATAGAGCTTACTTTAAAAAAAATAGAAATGGAAATAAAAGAACAAGTACTGTATGATTCTATTCACATGCGGTCCCTAGCGTATTCAAATTCACAGAGACAGAAAGTAGAAGAGTGGGTGCCGGGGGCGGGGGTGGGTGAGGGTTAGTGTTTAAGGGGGACAGTTTGAGGCTGGGAGATGAAAGCGTCCTGGAGAGGGGTGGTGACAGGGGCTTCCTGCCGCTGGGCCGCGCCGCTCAGGGGGTGTCTCGCGGGATATCGCCGGGCTGTGTGGAGGGAAATGTGGCTGCGACATGAGCCCCCAGCCCCCACCGGGGCCCTGTCACATGGGCTTTGTGAGCAAGAGCCCCCGGCCCCCTCTCTGGGGACACCGACTCCCCAGAAAGAGCAGGCCGTCTACACCTTCCTGCGCTGCTTGAACTTGCCAACCAGAGACCTGTTAAGTGTCAGCGGAACATGGCTAATCGTGTTTTACCTTTGTTTTTACAAAC
The DNA here is from genome assembly GCA_004023845.1 of Helogale parvula. NCBI lineage: Eukaryota > Metazoa > Chordata > Mammalia > Carnivora > Herpestidae > Helogale > Helogale parvula. Next base: position 35,727 of record PJEM01013582.1, on the reverse strand, counting down.
AGAGAAAAGGGACCCCTGGGTGGCTCAGCTGGTCAAGCGTCCAACTCTTGATTTTACTCAGGTCGTGATCTCATAGTCTGTGGGATCAAATCCTGTGTCAGGTTCTGTGCTGACAGCAAGGAGTTGGCTTGGGATTCTCTCTCTCCCTCTCTTTCTCTCTCTGCCCCTCCCCTGCTCACCTGTTCTCTCTCTCAAAAGTAAAAGAAACACTTGAAAAAATTTTCTTTAAAAATCTCTCTCCTTTCTCTCTGCCCCTCACCCACTTGCATTCTCTCTATCTCTCTCTCTCTCCCTCTCTCTCTCTCTCTCAAAATACATAAATAAATTTAAAAAATCAGGGATGGCTGCTACCTCAGGCAGTGGGGCATGCAACTTTTTTTTTTAATTTATTTTGAGAGAGTGTGCGCATGTATGGGCAGGGGAGGGGCAGGGAGAGAATCCCAAGTAAGATCCGTGCTGTCACTGTGGAGCCCAACTTGGGGCTTGAACACACAAACCCGTGAGATGATGAACTGAGCTGAACCCAAGAGCTGGCTGCTCAGCCGACTGGGCCACCCAGGCACCCCAGCATGCAACTCTTGATCTTGGGGGTGTGAGTTCCAGCCCCACAATGGGGTGTAGCCGTTACTTAAAAGTAAAATCTTTAAAGGACACCTGGGTGGCTCAGTTACTTAAGCATCTGGCTTCGGCTCAGGTCATGATCTTACAGTTCGTGAGTTTGAGCCCCGCATCGGGTGAGCCCCACTTCTCTCTCTCTCTCCGCCCCTTCCTCACTTGCACTCCCTCTCTAACAAAACAAACAAAAAAGACTCTCTCTCTCCCTCTGCCCTTTTTGTGCGTACTCTCTCCAAAAAATTAAAAAATTAAATAAAATCCAAACTGACAGTCCATGCATTAAAACAAAATTTGAACATAAATAAAATGTTTTAAAAACAAAAATAGAAAAAAGCAACGCTGTTGGGGAAAGAAATATCAAACACAAAATGTTACTATACAATTTCCCACAAGTTCTGTTATTTCCCCGTGAATGAGAAGTTTGAACTAGTCTGTAAGTCTATAGGACAGAGGGCTGCTGGGCAGGACCCGAAGGGGCTGGCTGCTCTCTGCCTCCTCTGGGGGAAGCTGCTGGCACAAAGACAGCCACTGCCCTGGCCCCTGCAGGGAAAGCCTGAAGGGTAGTTGGAAAAACGATTCATCAGAGCCATGCCCTCAGGGGGACAGAGGGTCAAACAGGTGAGGCCACAGCCAGTCTAGCCCGATGCCTGGGCACAAGGCTTCTCTGCCACCGAAGACACAGCTCTGTTCTCTTTAAAGAGCTGGGGAGGGGGGTGCGCCTGGGTGGCTCAGTCAGTTAAGCATCCAACTTCAGCTCAGGTCATGATCTCATGGTTCATAAGTTCAAGCCCCACATCGGGCTCTGTGCTGATAGCTCAGAGCCTGGAGCCTGCTGCAGATTCTGTGTCTCCCTCGGTCTGCCTCTCCTCTATTCATGCGTGCACCCTCTCTCTCTCTGTCTCAAAAATAAAATAAACATCAAAATAAATTAATTAAATAAAATAATTTAAAACATTAAAAAAAAAACTGATGTGCATTAAGAATTGGTAATGAGGGGCGCCTGGGTGGCTCAGTCGATTGAGCGTCCGGCTTCAGCTCAGGTCATGATCTCACGGTTTGTGGGCTCGAGCCCCGTGTTAGGCTCTGTGCTGACAGCTCAGAGACTGGAGCCTGTCTTTGGATTCTGTGTTGCCCTCTCTGACCCTCCATGCTCACACGGTCTCTCTCTGTATCTCAAATAAATTTAAAACAACAACAAAAAGAATTCATAATGATACCACTGCAAGTTGCTGTTTATTCCAATGTCCTAACATTTAGGGCAAACATGATCTTCAAATAACCTGAAAGTCAGCTAATTTGATGGAGTAAAGGAAGAACTGGAAGCTCACTCACGCGGGACCCTAATCCTGCCGGTGGTCCGAGGACACACAGTGGCAGCCGTGCTGGTGACAGGCTGAGTCCCAGCGGAGCAGGGGTGTGGGGTGAGGAAACCCCGTGTTCTGCTCTGCCTGGCGCATGCATTCCACCCCGCAGGGACCTCTTTCAACAGAAAGCTGGCGAACAGGGCGCGGAGCCTGAGTGCCCGGGCAGCGCTCCCTGGGGGGCATGGCGTGGGCAGCGCCACCCCTCCTGGGCAGACACGAGGCCGAAGGGGCTCTCATGGGCACCCCATTCTCCGCGGGGCCCTTATGGCCTCCCTGGGGCGGGGGGAGCCGTGCCTCCACTGCCTTCTGCGTCTTCTCGGTGCAAACCACGTGTGGCGGCGGCAGTCAGAGCCACAGAGGAGACCCAGGCTGCTGGCTGTGTTGCCGCACCTCACTCTGCGACACAGGCCGGCCGCCGAGTGGCTTGGGGTAGCTCCGGACACCCCGTCTGTCCTCGGCGACACGAGCTCCTGCACGGCCAGGCTCTGAAGGCCACGTCCCCAGTGCGGTGGCAGATGACCCCTACGGGCTGTGACTCCCCCACACACAGGGCTCCAGGACAGAGGACAAAGAGAGCCTCGCACTTTATAAAATGCACCCTTACTTTCTAGTAAGCTCTGCCCCCAGCGTGGGGCTGATGTCACAACCCCAAGGTCAAGAGTCACACGCTCCCCAGACTGGGCCCGCCAGGTACCCCGGGGGTCCTATCTTAAATAATGCCAATTTAAGAAGACTCTGAAACACGAGGGATGTGGCCCAGCAGCAGGGCGTTCAAGAAAAGTTTGAAACGGAAGCTCCACCTCCTGCAGGAAATGGAAGAGCGTTCTCATTCTCCAAAGGTGTCTCTGCCGTCCCCTGCTGTCCCCGGACCCAGAATCGGCACCTGCTTTCACGTCCGCAGGCACAACTGTCCCAGGACGGCCGACGCTCATCCGCACCGGCCGGGAGCACGGGGCGCAGCTCACTCGGCCGCCGGCTTCTGAACCCCTCCTGCCGGTGGGCTCAAATCTGCAGATCAAGCACGCTAGTATTTTCATAGGATTCCACTTCAAATGGGTAGAATTCAAAACACAGAAAACAGGTGCACAGTGCTTGGGTTTTATTGAGTATCACGTCTGTGACCCAGGGCCGGCTTGAAATCCACAGTCGGGAAAGTCACCAGGACCCCCGTCCTCACGGTGCACCCTGTCCTGACATAAGACAAGGGCCCCCCAAGGAAGGGGCAGGACTTGGGCCACTTACATCTTTAGGGACCTTGGAAAATGAACTCCCAAAGCCGCTGCTGCTCGTGGGAACTCGGACACCAGCGCGTGGGGCAGGGTGGGTCCTACATGCTGGTCTTCCTTGGCTTTGGCCTCAGCTTGTTCCAAAGCCTCTCCAGGGCCACTTTTCCCATGAAGAAGGTGATGGCAAAATTACGCTTGTACCAGTCTCTGTGGAGAAACAGGACAAGCACGTGTGATGCCCCCAGTAACTGAGGACCAGCACCCTGGCTTCTGAGGGAGCTCCCAGCCAAAAAGCAAGTCCTCCTGACCATCCCCCACCTTTCCTCACTGCTTCTTCCTTTTTCTACCCTGATTAAAGCTAACCTGTCCCTGGGGCGCCTGGGGGTCTCAGTCAGTTAAGTGTCCAACTTTGGTTCACGTCATGATCTCACGGTTCCTGAGCTCAAGCCCCAAGTTGGGCTTTGTGCTGACAGCTCGGAGCCTGGAGCCTTCTTTGGATTCTGTGTCTCTCTCTTTCTCTCTGCCCCTCCCCTGCTCGTGCTCTGTCTCTGTCTCTCAAAAATAAATGTAAAAAATTTTTGAAAAAAAAAAGCTAAACTGTCCCTAAGACCCTTCCTGCCTGGATGTTCATCAGGGTGAGAACACGGCTCCACAAGTTGCTGGCCGGGGCCTCCACCTCTGCCCACTCCGCTGCAGGCCTCCTCTGGTTTTTGCTACAAGACTCCAGAAGAGGAAACTGGGGCCTCAAGAGTCCCGTGGCATTCCAGGGGAGACACAACTGTTGAGTGATGGGGAGTGGGCAAACCAAGGCAGGAGCCCCAAGGGGACCATCCTGGTTTGGAGCCTTGTTTGCACGAGAAGCACATGGCAACGCACTCTAACCAGAGAAGTTAATGTATCACAAGTGCCAGCGTCATAAAGCTCCAGATCCTCTTTTTCTGGCTGATCTGAGCCTCCGTGTCTCTAGATGGATAATTCCAGGACTGCCCTGGATACTAGCATGGAGCTCACCAACGGTCAGGGGCTTGCTTGCCCACGAGTCACTGGACAGAACCCGCAAACTCACCCCACTGCTGACGGGGCACAGCTCGGGGAGTTTCTGCGACAGAACGCACACTTTCCAGGCTCTAGTGCGAAGCCCTTGGAGGCTGAGGCGCCGGTAAGCAGCGACGCTCTCCAGCCAGATGAACCCACGAGTGGACGGGGAACTTCCGTTCCAGACCGGACTCACACGGCTTGCTGGCTCCAGTACAAAGGGAAGCAAAGTGACCACAGGCTCGAAAGAAGCGAGAACAAGAGGCAAAGACGCTTGCTTCCTGGAGCCTTCACGCGGGCTGAACAGACGGCCTCGCCCCTGGTGGGAGCCGTCTTGCGTGGTCATGAATGGGAGCCCGTGCCCTAAATAAACAAGACCTCCAGAGGAAAGAAAACTGGTACTCCGTCGAGTTTAAGTTCTCCAGTTACTAAGGAAAAGCCAGATTCCACTCCACTGACACTTCGACAAAGCGTAGGGAACCGAAATTCTGTTTCCATGGGTTTCCATGGGGAAGGCAGGGGCAGGAGGTGGCGCGGGCACAGAAGGGGCTGGTCTGTCTCCTGGGAGCGCCGCACAGCACGCGGCTCCGGCCCACGTCACACCTGACGCGGGCCTCGGGGGATCACGCAGCCGGCTCAGGGTAAGACGGGACCAGAGGGCGACCAGCATGCTCTCGCTGCCGCTCCTGAGCTCGCCCACCCTCACCCACTGTCCTCTTGACCTTACCTGGCCCACCGATTGCCACTGCCACCGCTCCCTTCTATTTTATTGAATTTATTTTTATTTATTTTGAGAGAGTGCGTGGGGGAGGGCCACAGAGCAAGGGAGAGAGAGGATCCCAAGCAGGCTCTGCGCTGTCAGCACAGAGCCGGATGTGGGGCTCCAACTCACCAACGGTGTGATCATGACCTGAACCGAAATCAAGGGACACTTGGACACTTAAAGACTGAGCCACCCACTGCCCCCAGGCCATCATCTTAAACAAGGTCTTCTATGCCCCCCCCTCATAAACCTCTTGCATACTTCCTGCGACCTGGTGGTGCGGAGGGAGGTCTGACTAGACCCCACGCCTCACAGGTGGCCCCGGGAACTCCTCCAGCATCCCGCGACCCCGCAAGGTGGCCCAGGTGCAGGCCCGTCACCCCCGCCCAAGCGCTGCAAAGCCCCGCCCACTTGCCCACCGCTGGTTTCAGCAGCTGTGGGGGACTGCTGCCCACACCCTGTTTCACTCGGAAAACGTTAATTCTCCTCCACCACCGTTTCTGCTTCAGCTGCCATCCTTCTGCGAAGAAAAATGCTCCTTCGTGTGGTTCCCCTGAACTACTGTCCTTGCAGAGAAGGTGTGAATTCTCTGGGTTCTAGTCATCGACTTGCAGAACGAGTCTGCTGCCCAGCAGCTGCAGAGGGGACTGGGCTTCCGGGCGTCCTCAAGACAGCACGGATCTTCGCAGATCCGACGCACTTTTGGTCCACTGGGGTCATTTCTTTTGTGTGGCCGAAGCGGCCTCGTCGTTACGCTACGGGGGCCCCACAGGCGGGCTCCTGGGCTGTTCTCCTGCGCCCCCGCGGGTCTCTGAGCCTCCGCTGTGCCACAGGGGGTCTTGCCTCATCGTGCGCTGTTCCCACCGCAGACCTGCTTCTCTAAGGAGCCCAAGTTCCCTTTCCTGGAAAGTGCTGTTTAGAACCCACTGTCTAGAGGCACCGGGGGGCTCAGTAGGTTGAGTGTCCAACTTTGATTTCCGCTCAGGTCGTGATCCCGGGGTCGTGGGATCAAGTCCTGCGTTGGGCTCCCTGCTGGGCATGGAGCCTGCTTAAGATTCTCTCTCCCCCCCACCACCCCTTTCTCCTGCTCACACTCTCAAATAAACAAACATGCAAACCAACAAATTAAGTAAAAATAATATAAAATAAATTTTTAAAAAAGTGCCCACCATCTGAGCACTAGGGGTGCAAGCTTATGGGGCGGCCATGCAAACAACTGTAAGCCGTCCATTTTATTTAAAAGTACAGAAAGTAACTTTATAGCAACATCTACCTTTAACATAAACATCAATGTCATTAGACTCTGGTAAGAAAGGAACCCCACCCAAAATGGGTGTGATATTCAAAAAAGCAAGCACTTACCTGTTGTAATACATGTGTTTCTGAAAATTTTTACTTAAAAATTCCTTGTAAAAGTCAGCCATTTCTTCTGCATCTAATGCTGCTTTCTGACCTGAAAATTAATGTCAACTTAGACATGAAGACTTAAGAGGAAGAGCCCCACAGACCGCCGACCTAATACAGGAGGTCAGCAAGATCAAAACACAAGGACCACTGCGTCCGTCTACGCACCAGCAACGTACAGCCCAGCAATGAAACTAAGAAAACAATTCCTGGGCTGCCTGCGTGGCTCAGTCAGCAGAGCACGCAGCTCTTTATCTAGGGATCCTGAGTTCAAGCCCCTTGCTGGGCATAGAGTTTACTTAATAAGAATATACATGTATTAAAAAATAATAATTCCACTTATATTATCATCAAAAATAAAAGACAGGAATAAATTTGAGAGGAAGTGTAAGACTTATACACTGAAAAGTACAAAACACAGATGAAATAAACAAAAGAAAACCTGAATAAATGGGAAGACATTCCACGTTCATGGCTTTAGAGCCTGCAGACCGCTGAGGCAGCAGTCCACCCCGAGCTGACACACAGATTCAACACAGTCCCTTTCAAAACCCCAGCTGGCATTTTGGCAGAAACTGAAAAGCAGAGGGGCGCCTGGGTGGCTCAGCCGGTTAAGCGTTCGACTTCGGCTCAGGTCATGATCTCACAGTTCATAAGTTCAAGCCCCGTGTTGGGCTCTGGGCTGACAGCTCATAGCCTGGGGCCTGTCTTCGGATTCTGTGTCTCCCTCTCTTTCTGAGCCTTCCCTGCTCACACACTCTCTCTCAAAAATAAAAATAAAAAATAAATAAAAAGAAACTGAAAAGCAGATCCTAAAATTCATGCGAAAATGGGAGGAAACACAGCAGTCAACACAATCATGAGAAGGAACAGGGGCGCCTGGTGGGGCTCAGTTGGGTCGGTGTCCGACCTCGGCTCAGGTCATCATCTCACAGTTCGTGAGTTCCAGCCCCACACCAGGCTCTGTGCTGACAGGGTGGAGTCTGCTTGGGATTCTCCGCTCCCCTCCCTCTGCCCCTCCTCCTGTGTGTGCACATTTACACACTCTCTCTCTCTCAAAAATAAACATGTTAAAATAATGTTTTTAATTTAAAAAAAAAGAAAAGGGGTGGCTGGATGGATCCGTCGGTTAAACACCCAACTTCGGCTCAGGCCATGATCTCACAGTTCATGAGTTCAAGCCCTGCATCAGGCTCTCTGCTGTCAGCACATGGAGCCTGCTTGTGATCCTCTGGCCCCCTCTCCTGCCCCTGCCCTACTTGCAGTCTCTCTCTCTCTAATAAACATTAAAAAAAAACAAAACAAGGAGAGCAAAGTTAGAGGACTCACACTTCTCAACTTCTGCACTTACTACAAGGCTACAGTAATCAAGATGGTGTGGTGCCGACACAGGACAGGCACACAGATCAACAGAGCAGAACTCAGAGTCCAGTGGGGGCCCCTGGGGGCTCAGTGTCTGACCTGATTTCGGCTCAGGTTTGTGAGATCAAGCCTCACATCAGCCTCTGCACTGTTAGATTCTTGGGATTCTTTCTCTCCCTCTCTCTCTCAAAACAAATAAATAATTAAAAATATGTATATATTAAAAAAATTTTTTTGTCTTTTATTTATTTTTGAGAGACAGAAAGAGACAGCGCGAGCAGGGGAGGGTCAGAGAGAAAGGGAGACACAGAATTTGAAGCAGGCTCCAGGCTCTGAGCTGTCAGCACAGACCCTGACATGGGGCTCGAATCCACGAACTGTGAGATCATGACCTGAGCCGAAGATGGACGCTCCACTGACTGAGCCACCCAGGAGCCCCTAAAAATATATATTATAAAAAAAATAATAATAAGGAACTCAGAGTTCAGAAATGCACCCAAACATTTATGAGCAAGTGATCTTTAATGAAGGTGACAAGACAATTCGATGGGGGAAGAACAAACAGCCTTTCCAACAAAGGGCGCTGGACAGCGGGAGAGCCTCAGGCGAAAGTGTACAGGCGGGTCCCTGCCTCACACCACACACAACACAACCTCAGAATGGGTCGGAGACCTACATGTGAAAGCTAACACTGAAAAACTCTTGGAAGAAAACAGAGGCAAATCTTCAGGTCCTTGAACTAGGTCATGCATTTTAGGTATGAACCTAACACAAAAGGAAAAACAAAATAGATGAGTTGGACTTCATCAGAATTTAAGACTTTTGTGCCTCAACTAGCAATATCAAGAAAGTGAAGAGGCATCCTATAGTATGGGAAAAAATATTTGCAAATCACCTACCTAATACAGGCCTCACGTCCAGGATATGCAGAAAATGCTTAAAACACAACAACAGAAAGAGAATAACCCATTTCAAAAATGGGCAAACGAGGGGCGCCTGGGTGGCTCAGTCGGGTAAGCATCTGACTCTGGCTCAGGTCATGATCTCACGGTTCATGGGTTTGAGCCTCGCTTTGGGGTCTGTGCTGACAGCTCGGAGCCTGGAGCCTGCTTCGGATTCCGTGTCTCCTTCTCTCTCTCTCTGCCCCTCTTCCCACTTGCACTCTGTCTCTCGCTTTCTCAAAAATAAATACACAGTTAAAAAATTTTTTCAATGTGAATTTTTTGGTACGTGAATTCTCTCTCTGAAAAGAAAAGTGGCTGAGGGAGAAAATGGCCTCCCGCCAACATCAGACCCGGGCAGCCCCGGGGCTCAGTTTCTTCACGACTGAGGCAGGCTAGGTGCGCGTCTCCCAATACACATCCTGCGGTACGCTTCACCACGCCCACTCAAATGCCTTCTGAAGCTTCTAGCAAGAAATGTGCGCAGCCCACACGAGGGACATGGACTCCTTCCTAACTCACCGCATCCTGGCTCAGCAGCCCGTCCACCAGGGCAGGTGGCCGCCGGCCTGACCAGCCCATCTGCGGCGGTGAGCACGCACTCAGCCGGCTCACACACCAGGTGCTGTGTCCTCCAGAATGCATTCCTCGATATTTGGTGGTCACAGTCCCCCTGCTTCTTGGCACGTGTGCTACCTACGGGGACATCCTTCTGGAAAGGCGGCTGGAAATCGTCTTCTGCCGCGGGCCCCCCGCAGGCACTGGACTGCGACTCCGCCAGCACACAGGCGATGGCTGCTCTGGTTTGCGTCCTAGTCTGCAGTCACATGACTCGCCTACTCGAATTTGGTTGTTTCTACAAACCTGCTAACGCTCTTCACAAAGACTGCCCCTGTCACCTCGTGTCCCTGTCCCTGTCCACGCCGGCCTTAGACGCTGACCCTCTGATTTACCAGACCCTGTCCTTGCAGTTGGGCACACAACTCATGATCTTGGGGTTGCAAGTTCGAGCCCCACATTGACTGAGGGGACAGACTGCTTAAAAATTAAATCTTAAAACAAAAAAGAAGTCCTCCCTTGTACCCAAGTCAGTTTGCATGTCCTTCTGTCCTTCTGTCCTTCACTGTCCAGCTTCAGGAACCATCATTTCTCCCAACAACGGACAGTCAGTTGTGTTCTATTAGACCTTCTCCAACTGGGAGCTATATATGTAACTCTTAATCTACAATAATTGATTTTTTTAAAATGTTTTTTTTATTTATTTTGAGAGCAGTGGGGAGGGGCAGAGCGAGAGAGAGAGAGAGAGAGAGAGAGAGAGACAGACTCCCAAGCTGTCAGCACAGAGCCTGATGCGGGACTTGAACCCATGAACCACGTTTTTAATGTTTTATTTATTTTTGAGAGACAGGGAGACCACACGAGCAGGGGCGGGGCAGAGAGAGGGAGACACAGAATGTGAAGCAGCTCCAGGCTCTGAGCTGTCAGCACAGAGCCCGACGCGGGGCTCGAACTGTCGAACTGTGAGATCATGACCTGAGCCTGAGATGGAGGCTTAACCCACTGAGCCCCCTAGGCGCCCGCCTGGAAGCTGTTTAAATAGCTGACAGAGTGGGCGCCTCCCTTCACATGTCCTTTCCTCAATATGTTCCTTCCTGTTTCACTACCAAATTCATTTAAAAGTCTGATTTAAGGCCAGTCTTTCAGTTCTTAGAAACACCAGCAAGAGAAACTCTGATATTAACAGGACTCAAACCACCTTTCCCACATGTGTAGAGAGTGGTGACCTCCAGAGCACGGCCACAGCCTCCTTGCCCCTGCCCGGCCCTGGTGAGACTCACGAGGCTAGCGAGTCCCTCCCTTAGGGCTGTGGCATCTGTGACCACAGCTGAGGGCCCCGCTCACTCATCAGCAGGGCCAGGACAGCCCAGCGTGAGCTGAGAGCCCCCCTGGCAAGGTGACATCAGACAGGCCCGGGGAACCCTAGTCACTAGGCCGGGAACCAGGCCCCTCCAGTTACTGTGTAATTTTGGTCAAATACCTTGTCCTCAGCGTCTCCAAAACGGTAAAAGTAGTGGGGCCTATTTCACTGGGTCATTGTGGGAAATAAAACAGATGATACAGGCAAGGATTCGGCACAGTACCCCGCAGGCAGCATCTGAAATCGGGAGCAATTATGCGATGCCCCCTGTTAGCACTTTGCACCCTTCCCTGCTGGCTCCGCCCCCCCCGACAGCACCCTGACGGGGACCCCGTCAGCAAACAGCTGAGCCCGTCATCAAGGCTTCCACCCTCCCAGCTCTTTATCCCAATGGAGCCAAGCAAGGCTAAGGATTAGCAGGGAGAGCGAAGGTGTTTTAGCCCAAGGACAGACATCGCTTCTGGGGACAGTGGGTTCAGACTTTCCATCAGAACAACGTTTTGACAGTAGACTTCTGTTTAACAAACACCACGACACATTATTCGGAACCACCGTAAACAGCAAGAAAAAATGACGAAAGGTCATTTTGAGCCCCAGACCTTCTATCCACATCAGGAGGCGGCGCGGGAGGCACAGGGGACGGAGGGCAGCCCGGCACCCTGGCATGCGAGGCACACGGCGGAAGGGACACAGTGAAAGAGGGGACAGGCAGGGGCCGGGGAGGCCTTCGGTCCAGAAAGAGAGCATGTGCTAGCCGTCGTTCCTGTCATTCCGTTGTCACGGGAGTCTAAAAACCTACGCTGAGCAACAAATGTCAAGCGTGCGTTTGGGGCAGGACAGCCCGGCTACGCTGCAAAGAACGGTTTGAGGCAGGAGCTGATGAACGACAGCCTGCAGGCCAACCACCCCGACTTTTGTAAATAAAGTTTTCTTGGGACACATTCATGCCCATTAATCTATGTATTTTCCTTTTCTCTTTTCTTCTTTTCTTTCCTTTCCTTCCTTTGAGAGGAGTGAGGGCGAAGAGCAGAGGGAGAAGGAAAGACAGACTCTTAAGAAGGCTCCGCCATGCGACGTGGGGCCTGACCAACCCACTGAGCCACCCAGCGCCCAGTCTATGTATTTTCTATACATAGAAACAGCAGAGCTGAACAGCTGAAACAGAGACCCCATCTGGCCCAGAAGGACTAGTCTATTTACTATTTAGCCTTGACAGACAGCTTGCCCATCCCGGATTTAAAGACTGACGGCCAAGGAACCAAATTAGAAATTTACCACAATAGGCACAGAATTAACAAGGGCCGGGGGACGGGGAGTGGCAAAGGCATTTAGGAATGTTGAAGAGCTGAGGCCGGGGGGGGGGGGGGGGGGGGGGGGGGGGGGCGGGGGCGGGGCCTGCGGTCAGGAATCCAGGCAGTCCGGCTGTCCGGCTGTCCGAAGGTCAGGGCGATGGCCTCACCCGAGAGAGGAGACCAGGAGAAATGCAGACACGTGTCCCACGCATGAGGACGAGGACCCACCCAGAGCACCTGTCCCAAAGGAAACCACGACTTGCCCCGGAGCTTTCTCTCTGCCGTCCGCCATCCCTTCTGTTCTAGCTTCTCATGCAGTTAAACAGACACGATGGCAGGAGAAGGACGTGTGAACTAACCTGAGGCGGTTCTCAGTCCCAGGCCTTTAGCTCTTAGTCGTGAGTGAATAAATTCTTCTTTTTCCTAAAATAAGACAGCTATCAGAACGCTCTCTCTTCACCGTCCCGTCTCTCCTTGGGGGTCACAGCTCAGAGTGGTCTGGAGGAGTCCCGATGGAGACTGCTGGGCCAGCGCCCATCTCCACACCTGGCGTAAGCTGCCGGAACTTGGTTAAAAATCCCATGCTTGAAGTAGGGACTCAAAAACAATACGTTTCCTAAACTTTGTTTATAAATCCACAGAACAAGATAAATACAGTCCATTTGACACAGCCCACCCAAATGGATGGACATACAAAGCTTAAATGCTTTTCTTCTGGATTAGAATATTTCTACTTCTTTCTCATATAGTTTATTTATGAATATGCTGTTAAGAATTCTGAATTCTCAGAATGAAATCACATCACAAAAACCCATATTTTCATAAACATAAACACGCACATTCTAGTTCTGGCTCTGCTACTCTCCGACTTTGGCTCGGGTCATGATCTCACAGTTCGTGGGTTCAAGCCCCGCATTGGGCTCTGTGCTGACAGCTCAGAGCCTGGACCTGTCTTCAGATTCTGTGTCTCCCTCTCTCTCTCTGAACCCTCCCTTGCCCAAGCTGTCTCTCTCTCTCCCTTAAAAATAAATAAAACATTAAAAATTTTTAAATAAATAAATAATTAAAGAAATAAAAAATTAAATTAAAATAACTTGAAAGTCTCAGGATCTGCGATTTTATGAATAACCAATATTTATGTACAGCTACAAATAGATTTAAAAATTACATGCAGGGGGAGCCTGAGTTACACAGTCAGGTGAATGTCTGACTTTGGCTCAGGTCATGATCTCATGGTTCGTGAGTTCGAGCCCTGAATAGCACTCTGCGCTGTCAGCACAGAACCCTCTTTGGATCTTCTGTCTACTGTCTACCCGCCCCCCCACCCCATCCCCACTGGTTTTGGTATTTCTCTCTCTCTCTCAAAATAAATAAACTTAAAAAAAATTATATGCATACATAAATTTACATACACGCAAGCACAGGAGACAAAGAAGAAAGGGAGGCAGAGGGAGGGAGAAGAGAGAGGAGGGAGGGAGGGATCAAATCAGGACTGAGTAGAAGAAAGGCAAACACTAAGGGTTTAGCACCCCCAAGTGGCCATTCGTGGTACTTCTCATTCAGACCTCAAACCTAAGCTCACCCGTCGAAATGTCAAATTCTGGTTTGCCCAAAACCGTTGATTCCATTCTTGTGTTTCTTGTCTTAATTTTCGTAGCTTTTGTTCCAATGGTGATTCATTTTCGGGGACGTAAAAGTGAACAGGTCGAAGGTTTGAATGTTTGTCTGGGGGTCCTATCCAATCATGGCAAGATTTTCTTGGAGGGCGGGATCCTGAGACCTTCAACAAAACACACAAAGTCAATATCAACAAGGCAAACCCCCAATACTGTAAAATGCACAGAATCGAGTCATTAATATCCCTCCTTAGCTTCCTTTTTAAGAGCATGTGCCGGAGAACAGCCAAATTAAAAGAACTATAAGGAACATTAACATGGACGCCACAGGGACCATGTCCAGCAGCGGCGCTGGAGGAACTCAACTTCCGGGCGCAAAGCCGGCGCTCCAACCTGTGCGTCGTCCTGCACGCAGAACGAGCTCAAAACGGATCAAAAACCTAAATCTAAAATCTACCACTATATAACTTGTAAGACAGCAGAAAGTCTGCCCAGCCTTAGAGTCGGCGAAGATCATTTTGATGCAACAACCAAAGCACAATCCACAAAATAAAAAACAGAAGCCACGGACTTGGAGAAAACACATGCAAATCCAGAAAAAGGACTTGTTCTCAGAATATATAAAAATCTCTCAAAACTCAATAATAAGAAAACAGACGACCCATTTTAAAAATGGGCAAAGTGGCCAAATAAAACTTTCTCCAAAGACGACACACGGACGTCAGAGAAGCACGTAAGAGCGTGCTCAACATCAGAGGCCGCTGGGAAACCAAACCCCCAGTGAGACGCCGCTTCACGCCCTTCGGACGTCGCTGGTGGAGACGCAAACCGGTGCAGCCGCGCTGGGAAAAGGCCGCGGCCCGGCACACAATTACACACACACACCTAACACACAATCTGGCGACCCACTCCTGGGTGTTTATCCAAGACGAAGACATGCCCACGTTCACACAGAAGCCTGTATGTGGCTGGGAAAGTGGTTTTATTTGCGACCGCCACAATCGGGGAGCAGCCCGCACGTCCTCCCAGCGGAGCATGGGAAAACAAAGTACGGCGGACACACGACGCTCTTCAACACGGCGCGGCGCGCAGCACAGACGCACCCCAGGCGCGCCGCGCTCACCCAGGGGCCACGTCAACAGGCTGCCTACCATGCGGGAGAGGACAGGTGTGGGGGTGGAGGAAGGGGCTGACCACCAAGGAATTTTCTGGGGTGGTGAAAATAGTCTGTGTCTTGAATTGCGGTGGTGTGTACACGTCTGTCAGGAGTGAATTTCACTGTATGTAAACTGGACTTCAGTAAATTTGATATTAAAACAAAAGGATCAAAAAATAAATGAAGTAAAAGGATCAGTTGAGTAATCAAAACACTAGCTTTCCATCTGTCTGCTTTAAGATCCATGTGGGGGCGTCTGGGGGGCACAGTCGGGTGAGCATCTGACTCTTGGTTTCAGCTCAGGTCATGAGGCCGTGATTGTGGGTCCGAGCCGCACATCCAGCTCTGTGCTGCCAGTGCCGCGCCTGCTTGGGATTCTCTCTCCCTCTCTCTGCCCCTCCCCTGCTGGCATGGTCTCTGTCTCTCTCAAAATAAACAACAACAGCAACAAAAATCAATGTAACCTAAACTCATGGAATAAAAGTACCATTTGATTTAGAAACCTCTTACACGTTATATAAAAAAAAGTTCTGCTGAACGTGCCTTGTACCTGTAGCAACAACAGAGCGCCTCCCGTGGGCCCTCCCGGCACCAACAGCTAGGGAACTCCCGGCAACAGGAAGGAGTGCACCGCTCGGCCCGCAGCGTGGACGGGCCTGAGGAGGACACACGGAGGGACAGAGCCAGGCCCGAGAGAGGACGGGCGGAGGGACCCCACCGCGCCGCGTCCTAGAGGTCAGCGCTGGCTGCAGAGATCCACACGCTTGTCAAAACTCGTCCAACGTACACTTTAAATGGGGGTATCCACTTTACTGTATATAAATTACACCTTGAAGTCAATTAACAGAAAGGTTAAAGCTTATGAACAAAGAAACTACTACGCTGCACGTAACTAACATTTCTTTTCCCTTTGGAAGGCACTTCACTGAGGATAGTTCAGTTCTCCTCCATCACGGTTACGGGATGCAACTTCCCAGGAACTAAAAACAGAGAGGCGGGGTGTGCAAATTTTAACATAAAACGGCTTTGTCTACTGGCTACTCAGTGATCATTTAATTTGAACAAGCAGAGAAAATAGCTAACTTACAAATATGACGCGGTCCGTGTTTGGGGGCAGCTCCCGCGCGGGAGCAGCCCCGGGCGCGGACAGGGGCTGTGGCAAGATGGCAGACGTCTGCCCAGCTCGGGACATAACCCCCGTCCCCGTCCCCAGTGTGGGCTGACGGCCCTTCAGACCCCGGGACCCAACCCTTGGAAATGAAGACAAAGAACGGAGTGTAGACGGAGAAGGGACGCTGAGTGACTATTCCGGACACGCGGCTGGCTAGCTTTTGCTTCCATGCACCCCGCGAATCACTAACCAACACCCCAAACGTCTCAGGAACCCGACGCCGCGGAAGGAGACTGCCACGTGCAAAACCACCATCGGCACAGCCACGCGCTCCTTTTCTTGATGCTGTGACCTTCCTACGTCCTCGAACCCCCAAGCTTTCTAGAAAAAGGATGAGTTTAAAGCAAGGCAGGGATAGCGGTGGGTTGGGTGGCGAGGGTCGTCCCAAAGTTCGCTGCGGGGAACATCTCAGGTTACAGAGCTCTGAGATCACTCCCGTGAGGTCGCCAGGCCCAGTCCTACCGTGAAACACGCAGGCACGTCCATTGATGCAAAAAGCCTTCCCCTTCGCGGGAGTAATCCACAGGCGGTTAACTGGCCGCGTTACAGCGCCCCCTGCAGGACAACACTGGCACTTGGAAGACTTGGCTAAAACTCTGTGGTGTGCTCACCTCAGCAGCAGAATCCTCACCACTTAGAAAACCATCTGGAGTCTAGCTAGGGAAGTGAATGAGCATCTGGAGTCTGAAAACTATATTGTGATTCCCTCACACCTTCAAACTGTTTCTAGAAAAGTATCTTTAGGGGCGCCTGGGTGGCTCAGTCTGTTTAGTGTCCAACAGAGTCAGGTCATGATCTTGCGGTTCATGGATTGGAGCCTCGGATCAGGCTCCGTGCTAAGTTTTAGCTCTGTGCTAAAAATTAGCACGGAGCCTGCTTGGGATTCTCTCTCTCTTCCTTTCTCTCTGCCCCTCCCCTGCTTGCGTTCTCTTTCAAAATAAAGAAACTTTTAAAAATAAATAAATTCAAACTGTTAAAGACTTGACAGATTAGGTAAAAGAAATTATAAACATTTGAGTGAAAAAATAAAACCATGGATAGGAAATGCGCCATCAGTGAAAAGGAGCAGTAATGAGTTAAAGGCGTGGTGACAGGGCGCCTGGGTGGCTCAGTGGGTTAGAATGAAGAGCCTGCTTCCAATCCTGTCTCCCTCCCTCTCTGCCCCTCCCCAGCTCCTGCTTTCTCTCTCTTTCAAAAGTAAAAAAAAAACAAAAACAAAAACGTGATGACAATTACTATCATAAAGTAGAAGGCTTCCTCAAGTTCGAGCCACATTCCCGGGGGCTCCAGAGGAGTGGGGGGAAGGGGCCCCCAGACCTGCTGTGGGAGGGGTGCGAGCACCCTGTGGGGGCAGGAGGACAGGCGCCTTTCTCTGCGGTCCTGGGGAGGATGCCAGGCGGAGGCACAGGGGGGATCACAGGGGCAGTGGTGAGGGATCGATGCGCCACCCCGAGCAGCGCCCAGGTCCCCGGCTGATACGGCTGAGCGAGGTGTGCGAGTGCAAGGGTGTGCGGCACACGCTTTACCAACAGCGATGAAACTTGACACACACCCTTCGTGACACACTCCATGTGGCAAACTGATTCTTACAAGCTGCTTTCATTGTTATTTTTTTAATTTTTTTTAAACTTTTATTTATTTTTGAGAGAGAGAGAGAGACAAAGCATGAATGGGGGAGGAGCAGAGAGAGAGGGAGACACAGAATCTGAAACAGGCTCCAGGCTGTCATCACTGAGCCCGATATGGGCCTGGAACTCAAAAACCACGAGAGCATGACCGGAACCAAAGTCAGATGCCTAACCGACTGAGCCACCCAGGCGTCCCAACCGCTTTCATTGTTTTAAAAACCATTTCAGCAAAAAATAATTCATATACTATGAAGTGAACCCCACCGAAGTGTACAATTCTGTGTTTCCAGCATGTTCCGGAGGGGTGCAACCATTACCGATTCCAGAACGCTGTCATCACTCCAAAGAGAAGCCCGTCCTCACGAGCAGTCACTCCGCGTGGTCCCTGACCCCCCCCCCGCCACGCCGGCGCCAGCTCTGCTCCTGTGGATCTGCCCGCCTGGACACCTCGAGTAAACAGAAGATGACGGTACATACTCTTCTGTGACTGACGTTCACACACCACGTTTCCAAGGCCATTCCTTGTTCCGGCTGAACTGACGGTGTCCCCGGTGCGGCCGGGACGTGCTGGGTCTGTGTGGGTCAGGGGAGCACATCTGGTCGTTTCCACTTTCTGGCCGTTAGGAATCACGTTGCTGTGACCACTCGTGGGCAGACTCTGTGCGGCCATCTGTTCTCGATTCTCTCGGGTGCACACGGGAGCAGACTGCAGCGTCAGATGGCAACCCCGAGTTTAACCTTTTGAGAAGCCACCACGCCGCCCCCCACGGCAGCACCCGGGGGACGCTCCTGCCACAGGGCACGCGCTCGTTTCTCTGCATCCTGCCGATCAGTTCTCCCCGCGCTTCTGGTCCTCACTGTGGCCACTCGGGCAGGCACGAAGCGGTGTCTCACTGTGGCTCTTTCTCGGATTTCTGCCATGACCTCGGATCACTAGCCAGCCCCCGGCCGCAAGTGACTGGCTAGTGTCCTTCAGACACAGAGGCCACTCGGTATTAAGGACGAGATAACCATGAAACAAGCCCTACATGTCAGTGGCAGGAGTAATTGCTTTCCTTTTGAATTCCAGGAGAATATTTCCTCAATTTGGGGCTGTTCACAATGAAATGGCAACAGACAAGGTCTACTTGCTAACTTAACCCACGTCGCTAACATCTCCTCCGCCTCCCTAAGGCGTGACACTCAACAAAACAATGAATCAACCCCTGATTTAGCACATTTGCGAATTTCCACAGTCCAAATACTTGCACTGTGGACAATTTCAAGCGGTGAGCCACTATATGGTTTTTCCACGAGGGAGGTACAACAGCTGTAAATCACCTCAAAAGCAGAGATCACTGTAAAACATGGTAAAATAAACAGAAGTGAAACAGTCTAAATATGTGTGATCTTTGCTTTTAATAACCCTCATCCCATGTATGATTTTTAGTAACAGCTATTTATCAGCAAATCTTGGAAATGTAGGGGCATCTGGGCGGCTCAGTCGGTTAAGTGTCCAACTTGATTTTGGCTCAGGTCACGATCTCATGGGTTCGTGAGCCGGAGCCCTGCTTGGGATTCTCTGCATACGCTCCCTCTCAAAAACAAATAAAAACTTAAAACCCAATGGAGCAGGCGGCTGTCTTGCTGCAGGTGTCCGTGCTGGCTGGGACACCCCGGGCCCCGCCTCCCCGACCCCTCACGAATGCCCCGACCCAGTCACCTCGATTCCCTACTGCTTTCACAAGGGCTCCTAACATGGTCCACACCACTTTAACCAAGTTATTAGGGATGTTTTGTGGAAATGGCGGCCAAAGAGTAGTTTTGAACTGTAGGCGAGGCAAAGCTTTCCCTCCCCCAGCTGGACTGGGAGGTCGCTGACGGAGCCAGAGCCACAGAGCAAAGCCCAGGTTTCACGCAGGCGCGGGCCCCACCGTGAAGCAGGGACCCAAAAGGCAGCCCGGAGCTTCGATCCTGGGCTGGACAAGAGGCACCAACCGTGGAGAAGAACGGAGACACGCGGGGAGGCCAGAGGCGGGCAGGGATCGCTGCCTTCAGTCCCCAGCGGGGAGAACGCGGCTTCCCTCCGGGGCAGGGGCGGCACCTCTCCGGTCAGCCTGGCCCCCGGCGCCCGGCCCACTGCGCCACCCCGCGGCCCTGAGCAGAGCTGCAGCTTCGGCGGTTTAAGCACCTAAAATGGTTTCATTTTTCTACAAAGATTTGTGAGAAAACAGATGAAACCAAACAGAACTTCCAAAACTGTCAACATAACGAAAAAGTCTGTTTCCTATAATGTCTTCTAGAAGCAAGCAAACCAGAGTGTATGTATGTTAGAAAAGCAACGAGAATGTTTTTGAAGAAAACATCTCTCAAGCTCTGGAAGCAGGTCTTGCCCTGAGCTCCGCGCGGTCCGCTTTCCCGAGCGGCCCGTCAGCCGCCCGCGCTTCCTCCAACACCCGACCTCTGTTCTCACCCTG
The DNA here is from genome assembly GCA_004023845.1 of Helogale parvula. NCBI lineage: Eukaryota > Metazoa > Chordata > Mammalia > Carnivora > Herpestidae > Helogale > Helogale parvula. The sequence goes on along the minus strand of PJEM01013582.1, from coordinate 15,780 downwards.
ACTTCCAGTCGAGCCGCTGGAATTAAGACGTTCCACTTGTTTCAAGTTCACCTACTTCATGTCACTGCCAACACTTTTTTATTTACATGCCTTACTCTCAGCAGCAGAGGTGAGGACCCGCAGTGATCAAAGTCAGAGTCACACGCTGTCCTTTGAGAAGCCTTCTCCGTGGCCCAGGGACTAAGCTTCGCAGACCTCTGGCCACCGGACTCCAGCGCCCCCACACCAGCACCTGAAGGACTCGGGCGGCTGCAGCAGTGCCCCGGCCCCCCAGGCCCCGGCTCTGTCCCGGTGACAAGTCTGTGATGGGCTGGTCTGAGCCCCCTCCCTGCCCTCCAGCCCCACCCCTACCCCTGCGGCAGGGCAGTCTCTCCCACACCCCGGACCTAACCAGGCTACCCCTTCCCCTTCCTGCGTGACGCTCATCCCTCAGGACAGACTCTGACCCCCTCCCCTGGTGCGGCGGTTGGGCCCCGATCTCTCCTTTTCCTCCGCCCACAGGAGGCTCCTTCAAGGACGGGCCGCGGTCCTTCCTCAGCCTGCTTCTGTCTTCCCCGAGCTCCCCCCGCCCCTCCTCCTCACAGACCCGGGTTCAAGGGCACGTCTCCACGTGCTCCCGAGGCCCCTCAGGGCACGGGCACACGGCTGCTTCTCCCAGGAGCCCTCGGGCCTGGGGCGGCAGGACCGCACTTGCTGGAGGAACGTTCTTCCAGGGGTTAATCTTTCCTCTCCACTGTCTATGCAGGAAATCCGCTTCAACTTCAAACAGCCCAGGTGACAGGCACGATTCGGCGGGCGGACGCCTAAGCTCGCTGTGCGGTGACGAGGCGGCGCCAGAAGGCTCCGGAGCGGCGAGCGCTCCGCACACCGTGTGTTCTCGAGGGTCGCGACTGCTAGTTCCCGCCCGGTTTCCAAGTTTGCGCGTCGTGCGGCCGGAGCAGCGCGCCTCGCGGGGCGCGGCGGGGACCCGGGGGCGCTGGCGCAGGCGACCCGGCGGCGCTCCCGGGCGGCTGGCGGGAGGGAGAGGCCAGGCCTAGACGCAGCGCCCACTCCGGCTGCGCCTGCCCGCCTGCCCGCCGCCACTGCCTGCTGCACCCGCGTCCTCGCAGACTCAGACGCCTCCCACTCGACGTCGGCTCTGTCACTTCCGAAGTGTCTCTCCGGCAAAGCTGGACCAGAAGAGGCACAGCCAGGGTGGAAAGTTCCAAATGAAGGGCCAGCGCGCCCACAAGGGGGACTGAATTGCTCCCTCCTGTGCGACAGTGACAGGGCCCTGCTGGAAACTGAGGGTGATTCATACATAGGGACCCAGTGAGCAGAAACAGAGACACCCAGCCCAGGCTCACCCCACAGACTTCCGTCCCGAGATGGGGCCCCTCCCCCCCAGCCAACTGCGGACACTGAAGAGCAGCAGCCAGGGGACGAGAAGGCAGGTTCCCCCCCACTGTGCCCCACCGGGTCACCACCCTCCAGAGCTGTACCCCAGTCTCTTCTTACAGGTTCCCCATCAGGAAGCATTTAAAGGAGCCATCCCAGGGGCCACTGCACCCCCACGTTCACAGCAGCACTTTCCGCACTAGTAGCCGCATCACGGGAAGAGCCCAGCTGTCCACCAGCAGACGCCGGATGGAGACGCGGTTTGCACACACGACGCAGAACTACGGCGACGAGAAGGAGCGAAACCTGGCCATTTAGAGCAACAAGGAAGGAACTGGAGGGTGTTATGCTAAGTGAAATAAGTCAGGCAGACAAAACCGAATCCGTATGTTTTCGCTCATGTGTGGAACAGGAGGCTGCTTCAGATTCTGTGTCTCCCGCTCTCTTTGCCCCTCGCCGGCTCGCGCTCTGTCTCTCTCTCAAAAACAAACATTAAAATAAGAGAGAGAGAAACTAGGAGTGTCGGGCGGACCCTCACTTATCACCTCACTGTCACCTAAATCATCTGCTTCACAGCTGAACTCATCAACCAGCTCTTTCAACCATCGGCAGCTTTATTCTGATTTGAGAGATTCTATCTTAATTGTAGCCGAGTTAGCTCCTCTGTGCTCCCTGGTAAGTATATGTTCTGTCTTTGTTCATCTAAGACCTGCTATTTAAAAGGGTGGAGAAGGGGCCTGGGGGAGGGAAAAGTCCTTCTGTCAAAGGCAGGCTCCCTTTGAGGTTAGAATAATTACCGTCATTTACAGTTCTCGCAGCATCAGCATGTAAGGCACGCTTCCTCACAGCGGGGTGGCTGTCCCGGAGCGGGACAAGGGCGGGGGCGCATGCTAGAACATGCCAGAACATCCCAGCTCTGCGGGTGAGCAGCCTGGTCACACTGAGCTTTCTTCCCCACTGTGTCTGGCGGGGAACTGCCCCTCCCGTTTTTCCTCTCTCGATGCCAGCGGCCGGCCAGGCGGCCCCGCTCGCTCTGCACCCCGTCCCCTCCCAGCAGGCTCCCGGGCTCACACTGCCACCCCGGGCCCCCCCCCAAGCCGGGAATCGGAAGAGAAGATCTTCCCCAGCCCCTCCTTCCCAGAAGCGCCTGCACAGGACACCGAGCTCCTGAGTGAAGGTGTCACCAGCCACTGGGGACACTGGCGGGCAGCGCACATGCTGGCAGAACGCAGCGTTCCTGCAGGTGCTTCCTGGGCTACAGTCCTGACCCTGCCTGGATGGAAACCGCAGGTCTTCCCCGGGAAGGTTAAATCCCAGCCTCCCGTGCCAGACGGGTGTAGGCGGGTGGGCATAACACGTCCAGCAGCACACCGAGTTTACGCTGGCAGTGACACGTCAGCTGGACACCAGAGAGTCAGCTGACCCCGATGGAAGAACACAATCCCCCAACCAAGCAGTTTTCTCAAAAAAAAAAAAAAAAAAAAAAAAGGCAAATCTGAGTGTGGTCAGGGCTCTAGACTGCAGCGGTCAATGCCCAGGACACACAGACCAGAGGAACCGCACCTGTAGACGACGCCCTGAGAAAGGACAGCAAGATGCAGCTTGTGGAAAACTCAAAAGGACACATCCTTCCCCTCCTCCCAAATAAACCACTCTGAAAAAAGGACGGGGATGGAGTCAAAACCTATAGATTAAAAAAGAACTGGGGCGCCTGGGGGACTCAGTTGGATAAGCATCCGACTTCAGTTCAGGTCATGATCTCACAGTTCATGGGTTCGAGCCCCGCATCATGCTCTGTGCTGACGGCTCAGAGCCTGGAGCCTGTCTTCAGATTCTGTGTCTTCCTCTCTCTCTGCCCCTCCCCTGCTCATGCTGTCTCTCTCTCAAAAATAAATAAAAGCATTAAAAAAATTTCTTTTAAAAGAACTAAAAGAATATCAATAACTCTTATGTGCATCCTGATACAAGAAAACTGTAAAAACAACAAAAAAACCCAAAAAGCAAAAAGAAAGCCCAAAACACATTTCTATGATAACTGAAGGAATCTAAAAAAGAAAAAACTAAACACTGAACATTTACTGGGATTATATTTTAGTTACTGTTTATATATTTTTTAAAGTTCATATCTTATATATTTTTTAAGTTTATTGTGGGAGAAGCAGAGAGAGAGAGAGAGGGAATGAGCAGAGGACAGAGAGAGACTCCCAAGCAGGCTCAGCCCTGTCAGCACAGAGCCCAATGTGGCGCTCGAACCCACACACTATGAGATCATGACCTGAGCTGAAATCAAGAGTTGGACACTTAACAGACTGAGCCACCAAGGCACCTCCATATGTAATTTTAAAAGATATGAGGTTTTGAACTCTCAAAAATACAACAAACATTAAAAAAAACACTTTTAAAAAAAAGATATGAACTTAGGGGAGCCTGGGTAGCTCAGCTGGTTAAGCATCCAACTCGATTTTGGCTCAGGTCACGATCTCACAGTTGTGAGATCGAGCCCTGCGTCAGGATCCATGCTGGGCTTGGGGCATGCTTGGGATTCTCTTTCTTCCTCTCTCTGCCCCTCCTCTCCTCTCAAAAAAAATTAAAGAAAAAAAAGATACATATGAAAATATTTACAAATGAAATATGTGTTTGTTTTTTTAATTTTTGAGACAGAGCACGAGCGGGGGAGGGGCAGAGAGAGAGGGAGACAGAATCCGAAGCAGACTGCAGGCTCTGAGCCCATGAGATCATGACCTGAGCTGAAGTCCGACGCTCAACCGACTGAGGCCCCCAGGCGCCCACAAGGGAAATCTGAACTCCGGTATCTGTCACACAATGAGCTGGGGGGGAGGGAATGGGTGGGTCATGTATAAACAGCCCCAGGCGGGTCACTGCAGGAGCAGGGTACTGGGTGCACAGCATTCTTTATACTCTCCTGTCTGTGCATTTAAAAAATTCCCATCAGTTACAAAAACAGAATAAAGGAATGTATTTCTCCACATGAACAGAACAAGGGGAGACCGTGTAATGTTTCAGTCCATGAAGAAACCGTGTGTGGGGGACATGAGAACGCTGGACTGAGAGGGAAAAAGGCCCCTTTCAGCCCTGACTCTGCTGGGGGCACCAGGCCAGTCACTCTCCCGCTCTGGCACCTAGACTATTGTTCTAAAGTCTTCTGCCCTGGCTTTAATTTTTGCCAACTAAAAATTTATTTAAAGCCTTTTAAATACCAGAAATGTCCATGTTTATTTTAAAACCCTCTGACTAGGGCCGCCTAGGCGGCTCAGTCAGTTAAGCAACTAATTCTTGATTTTGGCTCAGGTCATGATCCCAGGTTGTGGGATCAAGCCCTGTGCTGGGCTCTACATCAGGCTCTGGGCTTAGTGTGGAGCCTGCTTAAGATTCTCTCTCTCTGTCCCTCTCCCCTGCTCATGTGCATGTGCTCTCTCTCTCTCTAAAATATAAATTAAAAAAAAAATTCCTTAAAAAATAAATAAAATCCTCTGATGAGACCTTTCACCAGTTTCTTATTTAGCTAGCGTTTAACTTCCTCATGTTTACTCTGAATCCACATCTGAGGGGAGGGGACTGTTGAAAATCATTCTCTTTAGTGAAAATCTAAGCAAAATATAGGATCAATACTTCCACTATTTAGCTGTAAATACTACCTCTCATGCTGAGGGTCTGTTTGGTTTTTGGTGATCCAGGAGTTACTAGAAGAAAACGTTAAATCTCTGTCCTCTGGAGACAGGGACGATGACACAGACATTCCTTACCCACAAGCGCGAGGGCCTGCGGAAATTTTTCCATCTTACTGCGCTTAAGCTTTCTCCTCCATGAAACGAGGATGGCCAGAGCACCTCCTTCAGGAACTGTGAGGAGGAGGGAAAACAGGCGAAGCCCGTGGGCCAGCGCGGGCAGACGCGACCTCGGGTTGTGCTGACGAAATTCAGGACCCCACGCAAACAGCAACGCGGGTGACAGATAACGCGCCAGCGGGTCTCCAACGTGGGAGCTCATTTCCAGACTCCCCCATAAAACCCTGAGGTCATACTTCAACAAACCTGGGCAGGAGCTAGATAAGCCAATAAATAATTAAAGATCCTGAAGCCCGGGCCACATCCCAGACCTACTACATCAGAATCTCTGGTGGGTGGGGGAGGGGGGGAGTAGTTTTTAAAGTCTTCCAGATGATTCTAAATGTGCAGAGATGTTTAGGAGATGATAATGTAAATGATACAGACAACGAATAAACAGGTGTGAAGTGGCTAGAAAACACTTAATTTCAGAGCTGGCTTTTTTTTTTTAATGTTTATTTATTTATTTTGAGGGGGGAAGGGCGGAGAGAGAGAGAAGGAGAGAGAGAATCCCAAGCAGGCTCCACGCTGTCAGCGCAGAGCCTGATGCGGAGCTCAATCTCTCAAACCATGAGATTATGGCCTGAGTTGAAATCAAGAGTCCTAGCTGACTTTGTAAGTTGGATTTGGAAGAAAAAGTGGTACCAGAGACAGGAGACGGGAATAAATCGTGTAGGTCCCAAATGCAGCTCTCCTGAACTCAAGTGGAGGACGAAGAATGAGAAGACGCAGCGGGAGACAGCAGGCGCTGGCGAGGGCGCGGAGAAGGGGAGCCTCCCTACGCTGTTGGGGGGAACGCAGCGGGGGCCGCCGCTCCGGACCCTACGGAGGCTCCGCCAATCCTAAAAATAAGACTGCGCTATGGTCCAGTAGTCACACCACTGGATATTCATCCAAAAACTACAAAACCACTCCACGGAAGGGACACGCGCACCCCGAGGCTAATAGCAGCTCTCTCTCCAATAAGCAAGATACGGAAGCAGCCCGAGCGTCCGCGGATTGACGAAGGGATAAAGATGACGTGGTGGGAACATACAGACTCTCCATCTCCATATATTTAATGGAATATTCAGCCATAAAAAAGAATGAAATCTTGCCATTTGCAACAACTTTGATGGATCCAAAGAGTATAACGCTAAGTGAAATAAGTCAGAGAAAGACAAATACCACATGATTGACTCATATGTGGATTTTTTTTTAAACATTGATTTATTTTTGAGAGACAGAGACCGTGTGATCAGGGCAGGGACAGAGAGAGAGGGATACACAGAATCAGAAGCAGGCTCCAGGCTCTGAGCCTGACACGGGGCTCGAACTCAAGAGATCATGACCTGAGCCAAAGTCGGATGCTCAACCAACTGAGCCACCCAGGTGCCCCGCATATGTGGAATTTAAGAAACAAAACAAATGAGCATCCAAAAAAAAAAAAAAGAGAGAGAGAGAGACAAACCAAGAAACAGACTCTTAACTCTAGAGAACGAGGTGACGGTCACAGAGGGGAGGTGGGGGGATGGGGAACCAGGTGATGGGGACGTAGGAGGGCACCTGTCACGGGACGAGCCTGGGTGACGAAAGCAAGTGTTGAGTCTCTGTACCGCACACCTGAAACTGATACAAGGCTCTATGTTAACTACACTGGAATTAAAATTAAAACCTTAATAAAAAATATGTCGTGTGAACTAGACATACAGGATTAAAATATACCTGTTTAAATAAAGAAAACAGAAGGTCCACGACCTGTTACTTTTAAGAAGACCTAATATTTAAAATCATCAAACTCTGAAAGACAACGCTCTCTCAGTGCGGCAGGAGCTGAATGACCTGGAGAGGGCCAGCGAGTACCCAGCGGGCACTGGGAGGGAAGCCCAAACCCCCAGGAAACACAAATCGCCCTGCAGGGAGAACTGTTGCTTTAAGTTCCACACAGGATCTAGCACAATGGGGCGCGTCCTGAAGAAGCCCGGCCTGGGGCACAGTCACCGGACCGGGGCACAGTCACCGCAGGGGAGCAGGGCCAGGTCAGACGCCGGCAGCTGCTCCACTTTTCAGCATCACAATCCACACCTTCAGGGCCCAGCAGGTGAGCTGCCCACGCCACCCCCCCACCTTTTGCAACCAAAGGAAGAAAGGTCTCATCCAGAGGATAGACCCCGAGGTAAGACTGATTTCTACAAAAGGCTATGTGACAATAAGGAAAACCTTTTTGGGGTGTTATTTAAAAGATTTATTTTTAAGTAATCTTTTCACTCAATGGGGGGCTTACAACCCCACATCAAAGGTCACGTGCTCAAGGGACTGAGACAGCCAGGTGCCCCTCGGTGTTCTTTTCTCCGGCCCTTGTTCACAAAATAAGCTAGGGTAAGTCCTCCTCCTGGGAGCCCGCCCAGAGCATTTTCAGACACCTGTTGAATACCTTGCTGCCCAAAGACTGAGATGCTGGGTGGGTTTCTGTGTTGTAGGAAACAAAGTCCCGACTGTGGCCACTGGAACAGGGGTCTGGGTAACCAGAGGCCCTGCTAACTTCTTCTCTAAGCCATAAACCAAGCAGAACTTCAAAGCTGCATTTATAAAAGCATACTAACGGGCAGCAGTCTAAGGTAAATGAAAATTTACAGACAGGTACATTTGGGAATTCTTAACCGGCTTTGTTACCTCCGGCTTTCCAGCCCCCTTCCTTAGCCTGTTGGCAAATGAAGTGTTAGTATTTGTATGCTCTGTTTAAATATTTTACCTGCAGCGCGTTCCACACTTCGGTGACATTTTCAGAGGACAGGTGGACTCAAGGCCTACGAGCGCCACTGACCAAAAAAAAAAAAAAAAAAACCACATCCTTTCCCAAAGAAGTGCAATCGATAAAAACTGTCATTCTTTGTTGCTACGATATTAATTTTTGCGGACCTTCAACCTGTAACAGGCATGTTTGCAAACAGCTTCCAAACAATAAAACTATTCAACGTAAAGTCCTACAAAATACGATGATAACCTGTGCCATCGCTTGAAGAAAAGGACGAAAAACCTTGACGAAGCCAAAAACACAGGCCAAAACCAGAAACCTGCTGTGCACATCAAGGCTGTTTGAGAAAGAACCGTCCTCGAGAAGAAACACGGTGTGTACCACGCTCGCCGTGCGAACTGGCAGCGCTTCTGACCGCCGACAGTCCCCGGCGCGGCAGCGACACCCCCAGTTCCACGAGACCAAGGGAGTTGGCGCAGGGCACTTGGGGGCTCCGAGGCCGGGCGGCCCTCGCGCCAGGGGCCCCCCACTCTCCACGCCCGCGTCCCCCCCGGGCCGCTGGCGCTGCCCCGCGCCCTGCCCGGCGGGCTCGCGGGCTCCGCTCCCGGAGAGCTGGGCCGACGCCGCAGCGGGACGCGAAGGGGCGAGCGGGGCCCACAGGCGGCCCTGAGGGGCGCCGCCCGAGCGCGTCGCCGCTAGCGCCCCCCTTTCCGGCCCACCCTCCGCGGGAATGCCGCTTACCCGGCTCGCCGCCGCATCCCCGCGCTCCCCGGCTCGCTCGGGAGCCAGCTGACGGCCGGGGCCAGCGAGGGCGCGGCGAAGCGGAGGGAACAGGGCCCTCCTAGACGGCCGCACGGCGGCCATGGCCGGCGTCCCCCGGCGGCCGCGGCGCACGGCAGAGTCGCGCCGGCGCGAGGAGCCGCCTTACGGCACCGTCGCACAGCCGGCGGGAGGCAGCGGCGCGGCCGACCGTGCGCTTTCCCGGCGTGAGACGGGCCGCGGGTGGACCCTGCGGGGGCGCGGGGGCCGGCGGCCGCCCTCCGGGTCGCGGGCGGTTCCGGGCTGCCGTCCGAGGCGAGAGTGGCGGGTGCGGCGCGGGCGCGGCGCGGCCCCGGAGGACGGTTTCTCAGGGCGGGGGCTGTTCGGCCCGGGGCGGGGCCGCGGGCCGGCGACGGCGGGAGCGGCGGAGTCGCGGGGCGTCGGCGGCTGAGCGCGCGATGGCGCGGGCGGCACAGGTGAGCGCGGCGCGGCGGCTAGCGGGCCCGTGGGCGACCCCCGCTCCGGCCCGGCCGCCCGGGCCTCGGCGCCGCGCCCTCCCCGCGTCCGACGCGGGCCGGCCCGCTCGCCTCCCTCCCGGGGCCTCCTCCCGCCCGGGGGGGCTTCGCGGCCCCCGGCCCCGCGCAGCCGCCCCCTCCCCCCGCGGCCCATTGTGAGGTCAGGGCCGGCGGGCGCGTCGGGGACCCGGGCGAGACGCCCGGAGCGGCCGCTGCGGCCAGTAGCTGCCGCGCCACCGCCGGGCCCTTCGCCGGCCGCCGGGTTCAGACCTAGCCGGCAGGGGGTGAGAGGGATGCGGCCAGGGGCCCAGCTCCGGTGCCGCACCCCGTAAAGGGCTGACCTTCCACCTCGCCATCTCACCCTCGGGAAGCCAAGAACCAAACCAGCTTAGACCTCCTCTGGGTAAAGCGCTGGCAGGGAAGGGCGAGCGGGGGGCGGGAGGAGAAGCCGGCCAGCCCGCCCTTCGTGGGCCTCGGGAGGAGTGGTCCCGGCCCGGACACCCACAAGGGATCGGTTTCAGTGGACGACCCACTCCCAGTGTGCCGTGTGGATGAGACCCAGGAGCCTGGGGGGGAATGCGCTAAGCCCTTCTGGACTCCTGGCGGGAGGCTAATGAACGAATTTCTCCCGGCTGTCACGTGTCTGGGGGAGGGGAGCGGACGTGGATGCGGGCAGGGGAGGTACTCGCCCTCCAAAGCCCAGCGTGGTGCTTTTAACACTGTACCAGCCACCTGTCTCTCCGTGGAATTTTATACCTCTTCAGGGGAGATTCAAGACGTGCTAGAAGGGTGCTGGGAGAAAAGGGGTAGCTTTGTACAGGTGCATGAAGGGTGGCCAGGAGCAGTAGAAGCGGCGACTTTGGGTGGCGGCGATTGGGATCCGGTGGTATTTGTTTCACTTAGTTATCTTTTCTGGAAACTAGGCATAGCTCTTCGGCCAGGCAGGTGCTTAGATGGCACTGTTACCGTTTGAAGGTAAAAAGATAGGAGGCCAGTGTTTTACATTCCACAGAGGTGCCCTGCTGTTGCCAACATCAATACCTGAGATACTTGCGCTGTTTCTGAGCTGATACTTGACTTCATTCCGTTGGTGTAAAGACACAGGCTGCTCTCTTAGAGTTGAGGAAACTGGAAATTTCACAGGCCCGGAGCTCCGGCTCAGTCCACACTGCAGTACCTCAGCCCGTCTGTTCTTAATCACTGCTGTGTGTAGGTGATTTTCAGGAAGATGGATTAGTCACTCTTTCTGCACTTGAGTATGACTGGATCACAGCTGTCATGGCCCTCTTTTTTCAATGCTGCGCACACAAGAGTGGGGAGGGGCAGAGAGAGAGGGAGACACAGAATCCCAAGCAGGCTCCGGGCTCTGAGCTGTCAGCACAGCGCCCGCCACAGGGCTTGAACGCAGGAACGGTGAGATCATTACCTGAGCAGAAGTCAGACACTCAACTGACTGAGCCGCCCAGGCACCCCGCCCCTTTTTCTTAAATGTATTTTTTAATGCGAATATACAGTCACCATTGTGCAGAGGCTTTGTGTAACGTGTCATTCTTGTCATTTTTTTTAGTGCTTGTAAAACTGAACACAGCAAAAGTATGGATATGGGAAATCAACACCCCTCTATCAGTAGGCTGCAGGAGATCCAAAAGGATGTAAAAAGTATAGAACAGCAAGTAATTGGCTTCAGTGGTCTGTCAGATGATAAGAACTACAAGAAACTGGAGAGGATTCTAACAAAACAACTTTTTGAAATAGACTCTGTGGACACTGAAGGCAAAGGGGACATTCAGCAAGCCAGGAAGAGGGCGGCGCAGGAGACCGAGCGGCTTCTCAAAGAGCTGGAACAGAATGCAAACCACCCGCACCGCATCGAAATACAGAACATTTTTCAAGAAGCCCAGTCCCTGGTGAAAGAGAAGATCGTGCCCTTTTACAGCGGGGGCAACTGCGTGACTGATGAATTTGAAGAAAGCATCCAAGACATCATCCTGAGGCTGACCCACGTCAAGACCGGGGGGAAGGTCTCCCTGCGCAAGGCGCGGTATCGCACGCTCGCCAAAATCTGCGCGGTGCAGGAGATCCTCGAGGACTGCACGCGGAAGCAGCCTTCCCTGCCGCTGTCCGAGGCCGCGCACCCTTCGGTCGCCAAAATTAACTCTGTGATGTGTGAGGTGAACAAGGCCAGGGGCACTCTGATCGCGCTTCTGATGGGCGTGGACAGCAGTGAGACCTGCAGGCACCTGTCCTGCGTGCTCTCGGGGCTGATCGCGGACCTGGACGCCCTGGACGTGTGCGGGCGCACGGAGATCCGAAATTACCGCCGCGAGGTCGTGGAGGACATCAACCAGTTACTGAAATATTTGGATCTAGAAGAGGAAGCAGACACCACCCACGCATTCGACCTGGGACAGAATCATTCCATCTTAAAGATAGAAAAGGTCCTCCAGAGAATGAGGGAAATAAAGAACGAGTTCCTTCAAGCGCAGAACCCTTCCGAACTGTACCTGAGCTCCAAAACGGAGCTGCAGGGCCTGATCGGACAGCTGGACGAGGTGAGTCTGGAGAAGAACCCCTGCATCCGGGAGGCGCGGAGAAGGGCGGTGATCGAGGTGCAGACCCTCATCACCCACATCGACCTGAAGGAGGCCCTGGACAAGAGGACGACGCTGGCGTCCGAGGAGCCCCCGCCCCAGAGGGCCGTCTGGAGCATCCTGGGGAACCTGGCGGAGATCCAGGGGGAGGTCCTTTCCTTCGACGGGAACCGCGCGGACAAGAACTACATCCGGCTGGAGGAGCTGCTCACCAAGCAGCTGCTGGCGCTGGACGCCGTGGACCCGCAGGGCGAGGAGCGCTGCAAGGCGGCCCGGAAGCAGGCGGTGCGGCTGGCCCAGAGCATCCTCAGCCACCTCGACCTCAAGTCCGACGAGTGGGAGTACTGAGCCGGGGCGGCGGGCTCCCGCCGCGCGCGCGCCGGTGTGTCCCGAGAGCGCTTCCGGTTCGGGAGCGGCGCCGGGATCCGTACGTGCGTATTCCGATCTCACCATTTAGGATTTAGGCAAATTCTATTCGGTATCTCTGCAGCTTTTGATGTTGCAAAACAAATATCATTACAGCACATTAACTTTTCCATTTGGATCGTTATCTGTATGTTGTGGTGTGGTTTTTGGCGGGTTTTTAAAATCACAAAGTGGACCGGGCCGCTCTTGTGATCCTTAAGTGGGTTGTGCGGGCCTCTCAGGATCTACATAGAGAGGTGATGTCACTCGGCTCTAGAACAATTATGAGAAGGGGGAAAATTTGGGGTTAAGTAGAACGAACAGCGATACAGAGAGATGTTTGATTCTGCTAAATAAAGCAGACGGGGTTGTCCCTTCCTTTCTGAGGCCTGATTGGTCCAACCCAGGTTAATAGGGTGGGTTTCTTTTGTTTTCGGATTTTTTTTTTCATAAACATTTTTTGTTTGAAAAATGGTGTCTGTATTTTCCCCATACTCTGCCTGTAGGGGGAGAAATCTGTTTTATGTGCAATATAAGATAATTATGAAAACTAGTAGAGAAAAAAAAAAACTTTGAGATCACATCAAAGAAGGGATCAAACACCAAGCCCCCTCCAAGCTGTCCTTGTGTGTACAATCCGGATTTCCAGTTTTCCCTGGTAATCAGTAAGGATGGGAGCATTTAAGTCGAGAGACCTTTAAAAAAGAAAGGAAGGAAGGAGCCCCCCTGGCCTGCAGCAGGGCCGGCATCCGGCTGCTCCGCTCAGCGAGCACTCGGAACGTCGCTGCGTCTGCCGCTGGAGGCCGCGGGACGGACAGACGCCCTCCTGCTCCGAGAGCAGAGGGGGCTAAACGTGTACAGCCTGCGCCCCGGCCTCCCGAGACCTCGCGCTCCGGACGAAACCGCCCAGCAGCGCCCAGCAGCTCCCAGCACCTGCCGCCCCTGTCCGGGTGTTCCTCTAGCGCCTGCGAGCGGCGGTCAAGTCCGTCTGCGGACGTGTCTTTCCTCCTGCCCGAGGGCGAGTGTGTTTCCGTAAATGCTTTCTGAGGATTCCGTTTCATGGCTGCCCGTCTATGGGGACAAAAGAATTTCCCCGAGTTCTATAGTGCCTCGGTGACACGTCGGTCCCAGTGTTGCAAGGAACAATACTCTTTTCTCGCTTTTCACGGAAGAATCCTGTCTGTATCTTTTGGACCCTATAATCTGTAATTTTCTTTCAGAGATATTAATTTGGTAACTGTGTAAGCAGCTAAAAATAAGAGATAAGGGAAGAGCCCTAAATACCTAAAAATGATAAAAGTGTGGCCCGAAACAGATTTTCACTTTGTCCAATAATGAAAAGCCCTTTGATGTGTCTTTCCTGCTAGAAGTGTTCTAGAGGCAGCTGATAGTGGGGTCAGAGGGGACATACACAGGGGCCTCCTGGCTGTGGCCTCGAGCCCCTCCCTGCGCACGCCCAGATCCCGCAGCTGCGGCTACCGGTGCAGGTCACTGGCGGCTCATTTTGGCCAAAGTCCTTTTAGGATTGCTGTTCTGCACCCTAGTTTTAGGGTGCTTGTAAAATCTTGGGAGTTTTCTAATCCGGTGCCGTCTCAGTCTCCCCACCGGGAGGTCTAGGCTGACCATCACTGCAGGCGTACCCCGCACCAGGCTCTCCTTCGGTTTCAATGTCAGATTTGGAAATTCAGCATCAGCATTTCCTTCAGGAGGATCCATTGTTCTTTGAAAAGGGATCTTCCGGAACTGCTCGCTTCAAACAAGGTTTGCGGTGGCCTTGGGGGCCTTCGCCCGTGCCGCCAGGCCCGGAGCGCTGTCCTGAGGGCACCGACGCTGTGCGCAGAGCCTTGCGGGTTCCTCACGTGGGTAATTTTGGTCATTGCGGTGATCAGGTCAGCCTTGAGTGTTCAGGCATGGCATTCCTGTCCCCCAGCCTGTCCCGGTCCCTTACGCCTTTTCGGTCTCCCATAAGGAACCCTGGTGACACGGGACCTGGCTCTTCCTGCCCCTCACTGGTAGGTGGCCGTGGTGATCGGGGCCTGCCGCATGTAACCGCAGATCGGGCTCACTACCTTGTATTGTTTTTATGACCTCACGTGGAGAGAACTTGTATTGGAAGTAAATCCTACCCTCTCGATGTTTGGCCTTGGGTCTGCATTAAACAGTATAATCCATGTTCACGCAAAAACTGGCTGGGAATGTTTGCTTTCTTTACCTCAAGTGCAGACAGACTGCTTTGCTTTCGGATGGTCTTTACCCCAATTAAAGTCAACCGACCTATAATGAAGTAGTTGTGAAAATCAACGTAGTAAGTCTCCGCTGCACAGCGGGATGCTTGCTTTTGCTACAGCCACAATGCCTGGTGGGGAGAGTGTATCTGATCCAGGTTGCGTGTGCAAGGCACGCCCTTTTTCTCATTTGTTTTACTTTGCCAGTTTTTATCTAGTTTCTGAAGATCTAAGCTTACCCTGTACATACAGGTTATTTTTAAGCAAAGCTTTTCAGCTTTTAGTGTGTTTAGTATTTTTCTAAGAATTGGAGAATTATTTGCCATTGGTTTTGGTGCACAGTACAGAGGTGTCACTCTGGCGTGTCAGTCCCTGTCCCCTCTCTGTCCATTGTAGGACTGTTGTAATCGGAATCTGAAATAATGCAGTATTTTGAGATATTAGTATATCCTTAATTATTAATGAAATAAAAATCTCTTAGTTTATCTTTGCGGTAAAGAAAGAATGTGAGTCTGAGGTGTGAGCTCTGTTCTGATGTGTTCACCTTTGCCGACTGTCTGACCCGCGAAGGAATGAGGTTTTGCCAGAGCAGCCCAGGCACGGGGAAGGTGGGCCCCGTAGGTCCATTTGGTGGCAGCTGCCTAAGAAGGTGGCAGCACTGAGCACAGACCAGGTCCTGTGGCAGGTGAAGGGGTAACTTCCTGTGTAAACAGCCCCAGAGGTGTAGGGACCCGAGAACGGCCCCTGGGGAGACGTGGCCTCCCATTCTGCCCGCCGCGCGCACAGCAGATGACGTACCTGGAGAAAAGCGGGACGCGTCTGGGAAGAACCCCCGGAGCCCCTGCTCCGGCGCCCGGAGATCCCGTCGCGGACCTCCCCGTCTGCTGCTCGCCGTCTCCTCTCCCTGCTGCGTCTTCCAGGAGGCCCGGCAGCAGAGGCGACCGGCCCAGCCGCGCAGACGTCACGGGTCCAGAAGTGAGGAGAAGCCAGTTGTACGGGGTTAAAAAAACAAACCACTTTGGGGGAAAGTTGACATTTTTAATAAACCCTCCGCCGCACACACGACGCGCTGTGCGCCGGGCTGGGCTTCGAGCGCTTGCGGACGTTAGGAGGAGCGCGGTCCAGCGGGGCGGACCGGGGGGCCGCAGCGTCACGCCGCGTTGCCCCAAAGAACCCAGCGCGGTGACGGTGATGGAGGACGGACGGATGGGGCACCCCAATCGGGGGCCGTCAGGTGGACAGGCCGGGGCCGGGGGAGGGGCTCAGGGACAGGCCATCGGGCTGTGTGTGACGGCGGCTTCCGCTGTAATTAAACGCTTCCGGCTCTCC